>JAUMTR010000007.1:2834363-2877052 GCA_032270685.1 Microctenopoma stevenorrisi
TGACATGAGTGTACTTCGGCTGGTTAAAGATGAGGCGGGCCGCCGCATTTTGGACCATCTGGAGGGGTTTGATGGTGGACAGCTCTGTGACTGGAATAATGTAGCTTGTTTCAAAGTGCCAATGTAACGTCGAGAGAGCGAGAGAGCGAGAGAGAGAGAGAGCGTGGGGTAAAACTAGTGTCAGCCACGTTTGGAAACTCCTTTGAAGGTAGGAGGTTTTCTCTGCTTTCTCTGGCAGTCTCCCCTTTCTCAGCTCCCTCCTACCTCACAGCTCCCCACTGAGTGAGAACAAGTCCCACAACACAGATTCTCTAACTTTCACAAAATACGCGCACATGTACAGCACTGCACTTCCAAGAACCGGCGTTCTTGTAGAAACAAACACACAGGTAATATTTCACAGTCTGAGAACAGCCCCTTTGTTTGTAGATGTTTCTTTATATGTCTTACACACACATCAATGCCCATAATATAACATACTTACAGTAGCTGACGTTCACACACCGAGCTCTGCGGAAATCTGAGGACTCCAGCTTTTTGTTAAATATTCAGAAACAGCAGGAACACCGAGTGAGGCCACAGTGCACCAAACGCCTCAGACAAGACAACCTCCAACAAGGACAAACTCTATCTGGACACCCGAGCATCTGTCTGTGACAGTGGTATGGATATTCTGTGACTGGAAGTCAGAGCACAGGGACTGTGGAGCTACTGGATGACGCCTAGTTTTGTCTCATATGTAAGAAAGTGTCCAAAAAATAAATTAGACTCTACCACCATCTTTTTCTGTCCCCGCAAAGTTCTTACTGTTTGAATTTTGAAGCCAAAAAGATGAATGAATGTTTATTTGCTGAATCAATATTGAGATCATTGCGGTTGGCCGACAGAGTCTCTACAGTATGAGCACAGTGACAGCAGTTTGAGGGAACAAAGCAATTAAAGCAAGTTAAAAATTAACATAAATTCACATGGTAATGTATTCAGAGTCGGGCAATGACTTTCCGCGTAACAGAGAGGCCTGTTTTTGAAAAATGATTGTGGAAAGAATTTTCAAAGGCATGCATAGATTCGTAATGGAAAATATTAACCGTGATATTTTGGATTCAGATTGAAGACAAACTATTCCAATCTCTGGAGCCCAGTTTTGTGTTTCAGAACACACACACACACACACACACACACACACACACTACGCCCTGAATTAATGTTCTGAAGTCTTATACAAGCATTCAGTATGAACACAAAGGACGTTTTCAACTAACAAATGGTTCACAAGTTAATCCAAAAGGTGTGCTTTCTCAACAATGGCCGCTGATGGTGATATTGGCACCTGAGATGTGACTGAAAAGAAGTGCAGTCATTTGGTTTCACAATATGCAGAGCGCACACACACACACACACACACACACAGACATGCCAAGCTGTCCTCCCTGCTGCATTCAGCCCCGTCGCTGAGCAAGATGACAAATGCAGCCACAGTATTTTTCTGCTCTGTAATTAAATGGAGACGTGGGGTCAAAACTCCCAACAGGTCCACTGTCAGAGTGAAAAGCAAATTGGCTCTCCATTAAGTGACTTTAGAGAAAGGATTACATAAGCCATATTTAGGACCGTTATTAAAACATTAAAAATATTTATCTTTTAAGCACCATAACATAATTGGCCAGCTCTGATTCTTTTGCAGAGATAATGACCGTGGCGGATACAGGACATGAAAAAGAAGTTTACAATACCTTTCCAAAGCTCCCCTTCCCAATGGCCCGCAGAATCTGGAAATGATCGAAGTTCACTGTGAAGAAAAGGACAGAGGAGAGGAAGAAATAATCTGTGAGCTGCTTTTCAGGACAATTTTTCCAGACATTTCAGTCTGGACTGGTCTAGAAGTAGCTGCTAAGAATTCAATGATTATTTTATTAATGACGAGGCCAAAGCCTCAAAGTGACCTCTTGATATGATACACGACTTGCTGCTCCAGACACTTTGACGTCTGTCACATGAGCTCAGAGTGAACCTGCTCTCTGTGAACAGACGAGGACACCAGTGCCAGACATGCACGTGTTGGTGTCCCCTGGGAAATGCCAGTGGAGCTCCGTGATGCCAGGCAGCGAGTACAGGGACCGCTAGAGCAGTGATTCCCAACCTGGGGGTCCCGACCCCCACCAGGGGTCGCCAAAGGCTCCCAGTGGGTCGCCTGAAAATCTCCGCAAAGAGGTGTACTCCTGGTGTTTGGGGTGTTTCAGATCGGAGCATTTTTCAGGGAGATCTGATATTAAAGTCGATGGAATCAACACATACTGGCTCAAATTCGCACTTTGTTAAGGCACTGTGAACTAGCTGATTAAAACTGTGGTGGCAGATTGATTCTGTGCGTGTGTGTGTTAGCTGTGCCCCTGGGCACCAGGGAGTACAGCAGGCATGATGCTAACTCCTCTTTAGAAGTCAGTCAGCTGCTGAAGCTCACATCGTGATCTGCTCAGCCGCCCGTCCATGTAGACAACAAGTGATCCTGCGCTCCTCCAGACAGACCCACTGCCAGCTGACCTTTGGCGGAGGTAAAGCCCGCGATGCTGCTTGCTTTCATACAAAAGGCACGACGTGTTGTTTGTGTAATCCTCTCATGTGGCGTGCCTCTGACTGCACCCTGACGCTGAATCGCGAGCACAGCTTCTCGTATGGTATTAAAAAAAAAGATCATTGGAAAATTAGGAATTCACCGTTTAGACCTCAGTTTTAATTAAGTGTATTTTGCTGACCATAATCTAAAGGTGTCAGAGGAACACACAGTTTGTTCTGTCACAGACCAGTCAAATAGTCCATGCTGTCAGCTGTCCACCACCACGTGCTCTGTGGCTGCTCAGTGTGCACAACGTTGTCGCTTAAAATGTTATTATTACTATTACTTATGATTCTTTATGTTGTCATCATGTTCCAAGTCAAATTCCAGACTTTACTAAGCCTTTATTTTTAAGGCGCCTGGCAGTCATACTGTAGCTACGTGTCAGGTGGCATAAATCTAGCTATAGGAGAAAAGCAACCAAGCCTCAGAATATCGTTCTTAGTGACAAATAACACATCAACCTTTACTCAAACATCAAAACCCCTTTTTCAAATCACAGATTGATGTCTCCAGCATTACAGCGCTTCCTCCAACTATGAGTCATCGGATAATGAGAAGCCCTCCTTTTAACTGGCCTGCTGAAAGGAGCTGCTCCTAAGATCCAGGGGCAATAAAGATTTGGGTCTTGTTCCACGGTAAGGGCATAATTAGAGCGGACAAGGCATTTCCTGTAACCATCACTTCAGCATCAGAGGCTCTCTCTTGCTTCCCACGTGCCCGGCTGGCCCCCCCACATGCTAGGAGGAAGCATTAAGTGGGAGGCAGTGTGGGTCTTTGGTGTCATGAGAGCTTTGTGCTGACAGAAGACAAGAAGCCATTCCAGTTAAGTCAATAGACCGGTCCACAGTTGGTAATAATCGCTCTAACCAACGCAATGTGAGTGCCAACATTCTTCACTTAACCTGTTCCCCCCATTAACGAATCCTCGGTGACTGACCCGCAAATGTCTGTAGACCTGTCAATAATTGTTTTCAGTGACGCGGTTTCCTTTTACGCTTAAAGTGGCCGAGTCAAATAATGAAAGTACGGAGAGCCTCCGTGCGTTTGTTTGATACGCGGTCGCTTCTGCTCCTCTGATGGCGTCCGTATGTTAAATGTGTGTCATGCTGCTGACTGTATTTGTAAAGGATGTCGCTTCACAGACAAGTGTTGAATGAAGCTGGATAAAAAGTGCCTTTAGTCAACATGATGGCTCCATCAGTTCCTCTCGGGTTCAGAGCATTCTGCACACAGGGCTGCGGCCAAACCCTGTCAAAACCTGCACCATGTAGCGAGACTGAATTTGATCTATCACAGTAACAGTGGGAGAACGACAACATCTCTTCCCCTGTAGGGGCTGGTCTGCTGCACAGGCTCCACGGGCGTCTCAATGGGCGATCAGCTCCTGTGGCGGAGTTGATACTGACACAAAGCCCACTTCTCGGAGGAGAGAGAGTGTGACTCTGAGATGGTCTCAGAGTGTATGCGCGCGTGGGGGCTCTGTGTACGTAACTGAGCCAAAGTCACAAGCGTAGCCCTCAGAAAGCAGAGCTGGAGACTCACCTACAGAGAGTCAACGTACGGAGAAGCACAGCAACCTTGGTACAAACTGATCAAAATATCAGCATATTTCTATAATGACTGCAGTTAAAACAATCATTTGTAATTCAGAGAGTGATCAAAGGGGAACGGGGGGGCGAACCATGTAGCGGGCACCTTCAAGAGCAGCAAAAACACATTACGCAATGAGATCCTTAACCCTGCTAATTATTCCCAGGAAAAGTTTGAACTGTGAAGTTTTGGGATCCAGGGAACCAGCGTTTGCCTTAAATTCCCCTAAACTGCATAACAAAAAACAGAAGAATATTAATCCTTCAGAAAGACTAATAACAGCCGAGACCAAACAAACAGACACATACAGAAATAAACGTATATACAGTAGGTATTTAAATTTCCTCGGTGTGTGAGAGTTTCTATATCCATAATTTGGTATTAATTATGATAATGTAATCTTCATGAGACATGCTTTATTAATTACCATCACCGTCTCTGCTCTTAGCAGAAAGAGGGTTGTGTGAGGGGAGGAGGGCTGGCAATTTATCAAGAGCGCAGATGCTGATGAATTCTAAGTTACACTCATCTACGAGTACCTGCAGTACGAATAGCTGTGGCACAAGTCACTACAAACACCTGCTTGGCACTTCAAAGACATCACTTTGTGTCATCAATGCTTTGTTATTTGGACTATTTTATGGTTTTACATGGAGGGATGACGACACAACACTGTGTGTTTTTTGAGTAACAGAGTGAAACCAACAGTTGAGCGAGACGTCGTTTTGACTCCTTAAAGTCCATCAATAAACCAATAATCACAAATACTGTGTGTTATAACTAGCTTCACCTGGCTAGTGTTTAAATTAGTGAGCTAATCTAATTAAACATCTCTTAGGTTTGTTGGGGGGGGTTAGCGAAGCAAAGCATGTGATAGCTTCACAATAACTTACTGTTGCTCTAAGTGATTGTAAATCTGTTTAATAAATACAGAATTCTCCTGACAGTAGAAATCTATAATGCTAGAAACATACCAAGAAAAATGTACAAAAAGCATGAAGGTAGATGGTTTCATTTGCTTAATATCAGCGGTACAGCTTAAATATTAGGTGTGTGTGTGTAACGTTCCGGTACCTTGCAGAGGCTCCGCTTGGTTAACGTGCGGATGCTTCTGCATTAACGTAAGTGATGTCTGTATGTTTTACAATGAACCACGTTGTCCTCCTTAACCATCTTTGATGATTGTTGAATGCGTCACTTTGTTGATTGCGTCACCTCTAACAGCCCGTACGAAACACAACGCAAGTTATATGACGTAAACGAAACCTCGATTCTAAAGGAATTCCTCGATGATTTGTCTATAATCGCGCTATTCGAATACTTGGAGGAATCGTTGCAGCCCTAATGTGAAAGCTTCCCGAGCGCCTTTCCTCAGGTGCCTTAACAGTGGTAGCCTGATTAAATATTCCTGATCGTTAGTTGTGACAACACAGTTAGGATCGGTCAGAATGTGATGGTAAATTATTTTCCACACAACGTCCTTGTGTGCTGCAGGAAAGTCTGCAGACTGAAATGTTTCCGATATATTCACTGCAAAACTGCTCGCAGACGATTTCACACAAACATGTGTATCCAATAATGTGGAGAATAGATAAATACACAATTTGCACAAACCCCGTTGTAACAAACAGATTATTGTTTCAATAATGGTTCAATGTTAATATCTGAATGAGAGTACCATAATTAATAACTACCCTGACAGAGAACACAGAAAGTGTGAAAGGTTAATGCCGAGCACACTGAAAGTACGAGCCAGCCATCCAATCACACACTGTGAATGTGCCCGGTGTAGACAAGCCCGTTGGAAGGGGATCAAAAGACCTCCTAGCATCGATCCCTTCCTGTTCTGTCTTCCGAGAATACGCCTCTGCTTCTAACCCAATCCCATTCTGTCTGCCAGTGTACTATGCTATCATCCTGTGTGCAGGCTTTTTCTCTACGATTTTGCTGAGAGGTTTCCATTAACACACATAAACACACTGCACCTAACAACTACCCTGTACGCAGGCAGCTTTGTGGCTTCGATGCTGATGCCGATGCACCGGCGAGGACGACGCGCTTTGCTCAAGTTCTCATAGCAGCGGCTAAGCATCTGTGCATAAACGCTGGCAGAAGGATCAAAGTCTGAGTGCGTGTGACACTCGCGTGTGCATGCAACAGTGAATGTGCACGTAACATGACACTGAGCCATTAGGATCATAGTCAGAACTGCAGAAAAAAACGCTGCTTGCTTTACAGCCTCCTCTTCTCCCACATGATTACTAAATATTTCATTGCAGTAGTAAGCCATATTTCATGGTCTGTGGTAGTCGAGCTGCTGCTGGGACACACCAGCCTCTTTGATACTGAGCATCCAATTGAATGCAGAGGTAGGTGCAGGAAGACTTTAATGAAATGCAACTAATTGCGAAGCATTTTTCCATCAGTATTCTCATTTTCTCCATCTACCTCAGACTGTGAGCACTGGTCACAAGACCCTCATCACAACACCGGGGATAAAAACCTGCTTATTAACATGCTTCACATGTTCTTGTGGTTTCTCAACAAATGCATGTCTTTGCTAGAGACTGGTTAAAAACTCATAACACCATAACTTGACGCTTGTTTATGGTTGGACAGACCGACTGCCTTCTCAAAAAGGTTTCTCTCTGGCATGCTGCTCTCCTGTTGACTTCAGAGATTCATAACGCACGTAGCTCAAGATTATTCTCCAACCAGTGTCAAAAAGCAAACGCTTGCTGTCTTTAGTTCCAAACTGACACAGGAGGAAAATGCCTGTGTGAGCTGAAGGCCATACTTTATGAATCTGTTTACTTAAATCACTATCATCACTGAGCAGACATCATCATCATTTTCTCCTTGTGCGCTAGAGCACTAATAGAGCCTAATTGCAGGCTCTCTAAACAGAGCACCGCACGAATATTCATGAGCAATACAGAGTACATTGTCCTCACAAGCTCGAATATTCCAGCTATGGGTCCCGTCTGATAATTGAGCGACTCTACCGTGCGCTCGGTTCCAGTGTGGCACCTGCAGACAGGCTGTCATGTCATTGCACCGCCTTTGAGTCTCCTAGCATGTGCGTTATGTGAGCATGTTTTTGATCTTCATCTGGCTGGACGGCTTTTACGATGACACAGAAGAGTCCCGGTGCTGGAAGATGAAAGCAGCCATTAAGGCTTGACGTGGTGGTTTTGTTTTTCCTGGCTGTGTTTGTGTTCCCTGCTAATGTGATGAATCTCCGCTTAAAAACAACTGGTGGGCCGTGTGATGTGTACCTCGTTGCTAAGGTTACTTATCAAATCAGAACAAGCGTGAACTGCCGGTGCCTTAGAGGATCAATAAAAGGCACAGATCAGACCTAACTTATATTGACTGTTTCATTGTCAAGAATCAACCGATTTTCATGCATCACTCACTTCCTGCTTTCCGTTCCCCAGACCTACAGTCAGTATATGATTTCATGTCTATTTTTAAAAGTTATCCATATCTGCTTATGTCCAAAAATCATTCCCTATTTATGAGTTACACTTAGATACAAGAAAATGTTCCCAAAGAACAAAAGGAGTAGTGTCAGTACAATTTTAATTAACCATATTTCTAATTATTCGTTAGTAAACATCACGTAAAGTATGGGTGAGTGTTTTCTGTAGTGTAGTAATGTTGAGGTATGAAAAAGCTGCACAGATGTCAAGCAAATCTTCCCAAACAGAGAATGAAAAGATGTGAAATTGGACCTCCACAGACAGAGAAATCACTACGGGAGGGTGTATCGTACATCTAAAGGCTGCCAAGACGAGGGGGGAGCAGGACGAGAACGCTTCAGACGATAATTCTGCACTGCAGCACGGGGACTCTCGCATGCACAGCATTGTCACAAAGAAACATTATCTGGACCGTGTGAAAACTTCTGAGGTTGCCATGGTAATGTGTCCCTTTGTGCGTGTGTGTGTGTGTTATGTTACAGTGCTGCCACATCATCTCCGACTGCCTGCATTGGCATAATTAATTCACTGTGATTCACAACTCCTGGGCCGGCATCGACACATTGTGTATTCATCATGTTTTTGTTCATTAATAAAATGCAGCGGTGCTGTTGTGCTGGACTTCTGGTGAACTACCTACAGCCTATTAATATATCTGGGGTCAGACACACAATAGATTATCTGCAATGCAAGTCAATGCTACTGTAAGTTACTCCGGCAGCACGGTGTTAAGTTTCTCCAGTGAAAAGTGATGAATTTATTGGACAGTCCTGCTGACTCTCTAAAAGGTCATCATTGCAGACCGTCACTATGAAACCAGGTCTGCTACTGCATAATCAATAAAGCTAAAGGCACAGCACAAAACTTTGTCACCATTTAGACGGCAGCTATGACTGGAACTGAAAGTCAGAACTAAATTCAAAGACATCAAAGTTATTATAAAAATACAAACTAATATTTCCTTGTGCCATCTTAAAATGTGAGCATGTTATGTGTGGGTTTCAGACTTTTAGATCGATGAAACAGACTTACACTTTGTGTGCAAAGACTTCACTTCAAGTTCTAGAAATCTGTCAAGGAATTGTCCACCATTAAATTAAAGTAGGAATAATCAGCCGACAAATCACAAACAAAAATAAGCATATTGGTCGATTCCAATACTGTACGTTTCTGGTTTCTGGGGATTATTTGCATTTTGTGTGGAAGAAAACAGAAACCAAAATAGAGACAGGTGACAAATTTAAAGAAAAAACTTGAGTAACTGAAGTAGCTTCAATCACAATGAATGCTCAGCTGGCTGATATTTTTAATAGCGCGCAGTTGATGACAGTTATGCATTAGTGCGCCATGTCAGGAGAAACAAAAGAGCAATTCGTCTTCAAGTGATGGTGGATGTGAATGCCTGACATGATCAGATGGTGTCAGCAACAATAGCCCTTTGACAACAACATAGAAATATTACAGCAGGCATGTAGTGCAGTGTCCCCTTCCACTTCCATCCTCGCATCGAGGAGTCACTCAGGGGTTTGGTGAGTTCTGAGACTTGTAGAATCGATGCCAAGGTACATTAAGGCTGCTCAGGCAGCTAGTATTGGTTTGCGTCAGACGGGGATGCAGAAGGTCGCAGGTTCGAAACCCCGTCTGACTCCTAGTCCATCCTCTACCAGGTGTGTCCTTGAGCCAGACACCCAGCGCTAGCTCCTGTAAGTCGCTTTGGATAAAAGTGTCTGCAAAGTAAAGTAAAGTATTACCTTACTTCAACACTTTGTTGTTTGCCATTAATTCATCACCTGTCTGTTTGCTTAAAGGTAAAGTAACCGTTTCCATAACAGACTTAAGCTGCCATAAGGACGCTTTATGAAAATAAAACTTGTCTATTGATTCCTGCAAGCAGCGTTTTCCTGAAACATTCTAAAAAACTGCTGCAGGACATAAGACATTTGACACTTTCCATCGTATTCTTAACATTACACAAAAGCACAAACTCAGTCATGACCACCTGTGTAGACAGCAGCAGAGTAGGTTCAAAGTCCCTGCAGCCTATTTGGAAAAAAAGTTCTTCCAATTAAGAGCTGAATCTCAACACTCGAATCTAACTACTTCCACCATCTTGAATCCTCAGTAGTTTCACAAACCACTGGACTGTGACGCATGGCGGTGAGGAAATGGACCACGCTCCAGGGTTAAAATGCCATTCTAACCTTTCGAGTGTTCACAGAGGGATACATTAGGGATCTATTTAGAGCCTGGTGAGTGGTGGAGTGAGGGGATGCAGTAGAGGGATAGGTGGAGGAAGCGCAGTCACAAATAGCCTCTAAGGGAGGAGAAGACTGTGATGGTACAGTATACTGTAAATAGAGGTATGCTGTCCAGTATGAGTAAACAAAACCACGGTGGTATCGAGTTTTAAAAAAAGAAAACAGTACTCTTTATTTTCAGTCTGTCATGGGCAAAAAGAACTCTGCAGGATGAATAATGCATCTACTGTATGCTCCCAGCATCGGCTTTCATCCCATGAAGACATGGAACATACAACAAGTGAAGTTATGCGCTTCTCTAGGAAAACATCTCCTCATAATCAGGAAAGGTTCAATAGGATATCTCAGATATGTGTATTAAAATGAAAGCTCCTCCAGCACGCTATGCTTCATTCATAGGTCACCTTGAGAATAAAGCTTGATGTGCTGGGGAATTTAACACCTTTATCATTACTGAATGTGATAAAAGTGGACTTAAAGCGAAGAACCGTAGCTATAGACAAAGAAAACTGTTTCACTGAGTTGCCCTGTTTTTCAATCACGGCAGTGCAGTACAACACTTCAGCACTGGCAGAAGCACGGTACGTATGACAGGGCATTTAAGTACATGTTTTAAGGTGAGCAGAAACGGACACTGTGGCCTAGTTCTTTCCCCTTAACAGCTCCACTCCGAGGCAGAGGCAGAACACATCATGTTCTGGCCCACATACACCTGACTTCTGTTAGTCCTCTCGCAGGTATTTAGGACAAAGCTGTGTATTGAGTTCACCAATCAGGTGTGCGTTCACGTGATGCTTCAACCCAAACCCAATTCTGAAAACCCATTTTTCCTCTTTGAAATCGACAGAGACACATTTCCTCCGATGCCTGCTCCCAACAGCTTGATTGTTTTGACGGACCTCGGATCCGTGTAGTTAGGGAGGTTGGTTTGCACACACACTCCCCAGGGGTATAACAAGCAGCTGCAAGGGAGGAGTCTCTGTCAGATTTAATAATGTCACATTTCATGGCCATTCACTGGTATTTTAAGAATGAAAATATGAGAGTGTGTATTTGTGTGCCATCGGTGTGTTTGCATATAAGCAACCTGATTACTGCCGGCTATCCGCATAATCTAATTTCTCCAACGTCATGTAAATGGGAAAGTCATTTATTGATTATTGAAGAGAACTGTGGCTAATATAGTTTGACCCCTGCTGGAACACCAGATTCTGAGTCACGTGTACAATCCTTACAGGATTTTCTAAAAGCACATGTACGTGAAAAAGACTTCAGACAGAGGAAGTATTGCTGTGTGCAGCTGGATGAAAGTGAAGATTAGTGCAGTGGTGCATCCTCATGTCCAAAATAATTAAATCCAAAACCCTTGGTTTAAAATAAAAAATCTCTGAGGCGAGGAGGGAAATCTAATTACTGACTAACTCCGTGTAAACATGGGTTTTACAGTACAACACAACAACACATGCATTTCACTGCCGCAACTTGATTTCTCTCAGTAACCTTGTGTGTATGTAAAAAGTGACAAACCGTGTGCGAGTGCGACAACCCCTCTGGCAAGACAAATTACCTTAAAGCTCGCCACACGGCAGCGAAGTACAACGGCGGTGTTGTATTATGATATCAAAGAGGCTACCCGACAGAGTGGCAGTCCTTTCCTGTCCCCATGCAGGGATATGAAGAACACAGTCACCTTACTGTGACCTCATTCTCTCAGTTACAAAAAGCCTTGTGGAAAAAAAAAATCAAATGTCTTAGAGCCAGCCCTTAAAGGGCAAAACGAGCATGACTGCAAAAATCACTGCAATTTAAGATCGTTAAATTGCAAATAGGCATTTTTTTTCCTCGAGGTAAGAAGCTATGTCTACTTTTATAAAATGTATTACCTTAAAGATATTTTACACAATCATTAGACTTGACCATTACCTAGTAACCACAACGAGAAACAGCAGGTCTGCCAAAGATTTTATTCTAACATACGCTACCATCAGGTCTAGCTAACTAGCTTAATACCTACGGTCTGATATTTGAGACTTTGTGAGACTTTTTTCTTGTCCTTGTGGGGAAAAAGACCGACTGCAAGACTGCCTTGTTCTTCACGGTTGTACAATATGTTGTTTGGGACTCTAGGTTTAAATCTACCAGCTAGCTGGGTGCCTTTCTGTGAGATGTCGGCATCCCTGACGTGAAGTTTGGGTTAGGGGTCAGGGAGACTATGAACTGACCATATGTGTGAATGGGTGTCTGCCTCCAACACTCTGTATGTGAACTCTGTGATAGACTGACTTGTCCAGGGCGTACCCTGGCTCTAACCCAATGACAGCTGACAGCTGGGATAGGCTCCACCACTCCACCACTCGTAGCATAAAAAGCAGTTGCATGATTGACGGATAGAGAACCTTTATATTTGTGCACAACCTGTCAGCCTACCTTTCTTGAAAAGTAGAAATGTTTGACAACTAAGCAATGCAGGCTCCCTGAGACTAAAACTGGTATTAATTCATTTATTTGAGCAATTATTTCTGCAGGCCAGGGTTTGTCTCACTGCACGCGTCCACAAACTCAGCCACTGTTTCTCAATAAAGCAATGTTTACCTGAACAGAGACTTCCCTGGATCCTCAAATTAAAGGCTCCAGTAACAAAGAAGCACATTGATTTTTGTAACTGCAATGCACTACATACACGTCTGGGGGCAGTATCGTGTATTATTGTTTGGCAAGAATGCACACTTTCCCATAAAGTGTGCATTGGCATGTGAAAGGCAAATGTCCCGAAGCTGTGATGCCACCGTCTTTTGAGAGGTCAGTTTTAGCGAGTGAAGTTAGTGTCACATGAAAATCTGAATATGATGTGCAACCACAGGTTGCAAACATCACAATTGTGCTTGTTCGACGTGAACTGCGACGGGAAAAAAGATGAATAGGCGGCAGGCGGATGGAAGAGAAAACAAAAGACATGCAGCATAAGGCTATTGTTCTTAAAATGCTCTACAGAATAAGGTGTGTATACGGTTTAACCTACATATGACTCATGTATTTAATAGGAAATGAGATAAAATTGTGATGAAACGCTGTTGCCAGTTTGCTGATTAAACTATAAATGCAAACATTAATCAGACGTTCGATCTGTCACATATTTAGACTGTCAGGACAGGAAAATCTGTGCAGGTGTTATTTTAGTAATCTGAAAGTTTATAGTCATTTTTTTCTTATCAATCACAGCATTCATTCTGTAAAAGAATTTGTCTTCACAATGAAGACTAATAAATCAAAGTAAATATAAGAGGAAACGTTTCTACTAATTGTTCTGCTGTGGATCCAAAACCTGAACCAATTAATCAGATCTTAGGTCAGGTGAGAGTCAGGCATTTCCCATCATGCCCTGAGGTTTTGCAGTCATTGCAGCGCCTATCTCCATGATCTGCAGCCGCCTTGTCCTCACAAGGTTATCGGTGCCTTCATAGACGTCAGAGCATCGCCATCAAGCCTATAGTCAGGCATGAAATAATTGTGACTAATCAGCAAAAATATTTAAGATTAGTCAACTACCTAGATACTGTTAGTTGCGACCCTATTCTTCATTCCCCTTTTCCTAATCCCTTCCTCCCCGCACAAAAACAGGGAAAGACACACACTGCTGAACGGGCAAGAGCGACCTTTCTTCCATCCGTTCTCACCTCAGCGCCGAGCTGAGCTCATTCTCTTTGATGACTCCCTTCTTCTGGTAATAGAGCTGCTACAACTGTCATCGCCTGCACATCACCTGAAGCGAACAAGGCAACATAAGACCGGAGTAATAAACAAAGAGTGCCCGCAAGGCGTTGTGAACTGCATTAACGAGATATGGACCAACAGAGCTGCAGCAAAATGAAAAAGCAACGCACATGGGAAAAATGGTCATTACAGTATGACAAAAAAACATTCTGACAAGTCACAAAAAGGAATTAAAAATTAAACACATGATGGCTGATTCCATTTAGCTTATTCAGTTTCAGGATCCTGGAAATGTTCAGGCCGGCTCACTGTCACACTGTCATGTATTAATGGGATACTTGAATAGGACAGGCCCACTGATAAAGTTATTAGTAGCTCTTTGTGTGCATTTCATTCAAGTCAAAATGTCTGCTACGGAAGAAGGGCCTATACAAAGATGTCAACAGGGAAAGGTTTGTCTCCACACATTAGTAGGACTGTTAGTAGTGGTCAAGATGACTGCGTGTGGAGTAGAAGATAAAGGGGAAAGTTATCATCTTTTTCATTGTAGCACATGCACGGGATGTGTGTAGTTGTTCATTAGCGATGCTTCCCAGTAAGTGGACGCTGACATGATTCTTTCTATAAAAGAAAAGGACATAGCAAGCCAATGTCAAAGAACTGCAGACAACTTTGGTTAGCTGTCTCACCTCACATCCTGTTCATCTGGGAAAACAGTGGTACAAGGAAATAACTCTCTAAGACCTAAGACCGATCGAGGCGCTTTAAATAACGCTGGGGTTCAGTTCTCTCACCATTCAGTGATTTGCTGAGCTGAACAAACAATGAGAGTCACCAATCGCTCACTGGTGACAATTAATAAGGGTCCAACCAGTGACACACCACAGAAACAAGCGTCTGAGACAGATGCTCACAGATGGCCCTACGCTGGCAGATGCCCGGCCAAGATGAGGGGAACAAGATAATAGGAACTAAACACTTGTTGCTACACACTTGATAATTACAAGCATCACGTTTCTACATTGGAAATACAACAGTCTCAACTGTGGCCACACTCTGCGACCAGAGGATGCCGCATTATGACCAAGATAGTGTTCCCCACCTATTGCATTATTGCTAAGACCAATTACAGCGGCCCTCTGCTGTGGCATGAGGCCAGTAGCTGCAGGCAGCCATGAAGTTGAGTTGAATAAAGAGAGTGAGAGAAATAGAGAGTCTGTAATAAAGATGAAAGAAAGTGAGTGCCTCAGTATTCAGTGCAAGTAATCAGCCATCTCTCTCTCTGCATCTATCTTTATCCTCAACAAAATCTGCCTTTATTGCCTCAGACACTTATCCTTGACAGGTAGAGCAGTCATGCACACACTGAGACATTAAGTCACGCACACACACACACGGGGAACAGAAGTTTATCGTCCACAGAAGTGGAAATCTGCCTTTGGCCTAACAAAGTAGATCAAATGGATACAACATTATAACAACAATAACCAGAGAACATAATTAACAGAATTGTCTGCACGCACAATAGCGTGCACATTCTGCATATTTTCTAAACTCTTTGGAGAGAATATAGCAAGAACACCAAGTCCGTGCCCATGCTCAGTTAAAGCAGGCGTTCTGAACCCTCTCCTGAACATTGTAGTACATTCACAACAAGTGTCCTCTTTCAAAGCGACAAGCTAGTGCTGTTCTGATGCCAGATGAGGACTTAGAAAGAGTGAAGTGCTCCTTTGTCTCAAGAAGCTACCAGTTAAATGACAATCACAGAAGTGATATGTACAAACAGGACATTAAATAAAATCAACTGGCTGCTTTTCTAGTTAAAAAAACTCTTAATATTGCACTAGTGAGAGTTTCCCAGTTTAAACATTTATATAATCAAGTCAGTAAATGAAAACCAACTTTTAGTTCTGAATCAGGACTTTCAAGTATTCGTATTCATACTGTGCATCTATGCCACAAATACCAAATTAGCAAAGTCACTGAAGTGTGTAGCAATGCACCAAGAGCAAAGTCTAATTCTGTGGGAAACACTGCCAGAGTGATGCCTTGTCTGACCAACCAGTCAAGGAAAACGTTCCTTATAAGAAGCCAGAGCAACTGTTGAATTAAAGGTATCAACTAATCAATTTTGGGCACACAGTCGCTCACAGCTCATTATGACTCAATAAGGATAGCGTCCACCATTTATTTACTATCGACCGTAATCACGTTTTCACCCTAAATGCTGCTGTCAAAGACTTTTAGTGAGAGAAGGAAACTAGTATGATTTTGCACACCAATCCATCCCACAGCCTTCCTTTGCTAATCATTACTATCTGCCAAATAAAAGCCCTTCTGGCAGCTTCCCTTGGACATCAACCTGACCGCTTGATTATGTTTGCAGCCCTTGAGCCAAATGCTACTTTAATATTACTGCCTAATGTAGGCCATATGCCGTTTTTCAAGAAGCCAAGAGACACTGTTTCTAAGAGACCTGACAAGCAGCATGAGACATTTAGAGGCTA
Source organism: Microctenopoma stevenorrisi (assembly GCA_032270685.1). Lineage (NCBI taxonomy): Eukaryota > Metazoa > Chordata > Actinopteri > Anabantiformes > Anabantidae > Microctenopoma > Microctenopoma stevenorrisi. The sequence goes on from JAUMTR010000007.1 coordinate 2,850,532, forward strand.
AGTCAGCATCCACACACAAAGCGCAGTGCACCATGGTTCGCGCAGAGTGTTTTCAGTGCTGAGCATCTCTTTGAAAGATGAATAGGGGCAAAGGATGGGCAGCTGCTTTACAAAGACAGTAAACTGTGCAGAATCAGCACTTTGTGTGTTCAAGGTGATCCGACCAACATTAACAATTGTCTCTCTTTAATTCGCGCGAGCCCTCCACCCACTTTACTTCATACCTACTGTTCAGTGTGAGTTCGGCAGAAGACTTTTTCTGTGCGGCATAAAAGGGACACACTCTTTGAGTACATCCTTGCACTGAAGAACAGAGCTAACCTTAGTCTGTGTCTGTCTCCATCTATGCATCATGACAGTGATTACGGCAAAGACAGGTGTGATGACCACAGTGATGCAGCTGCACCGACTCCTGACACAAAGCAAGTTAAATTAAATTTAAGCACAGCTGGTATTAGTGTTTTGCAGGCGACGCATTAGCGGCCAGAATACCTCTTATGAACCTCTTATTTGGTATGATTATCTGGAAAGTGACTTTGATCATCGAGATAGTAGCACTTCGCAAAGCACACCATCTCATCTTAATCTAGCCTCATCTGCTCTCAACGTTTCCATCTTTCTCAACTATAGAAATTAAAATGTGTACAGCCTCTCGGGCCAAATCCTCTTCTTTTTTTAATAACCACTCCCTTCCACAGTAATACTTATTAGTGCACCACACTTCTCCTGAGGGCTATTGACTGACTGAAAGCCTCATTTGGGTTGCCGCTGCATGTGGGAGCCTGTACTAAACACACACAGACCATACGACCACATCACCCCCAGTTAAGTGACCTCATTTAGTCAAGTTTTGCCTGTGACTTGGCCATCACACCGATGATGATGATGATGATGATGGCTCTGTAGAAACACTGGGTTTCTGTGCTAAGCTTATTAGAAGCTCCTATTTCTCACACTGTGACAAGACATCACGAATTTAAATTACTGCCACGCACAACACTAATTCTACTCTTAATCATGCAATTACCTGCCTGCCTTCCAACAGTCCACATTTCAAAGAGTTCCCTGAGACCCTACCTGGTTCCTCACAGTGGGAGCAAAGCGTTTTCTGTCCCTCTGAGGGAAAAAGCAACAGTGTTCTTCTCTGAGCTCTGAAATTCCCGGCGGAAACTTGGACAACTTGGCTGTTTCTGGAGCAGTGGCACCAGCTACAGCTAACAGGAAACACACAGCAATACACGCTGCACTAATGTGCATTTTCTTCGTTGGGGGTTTTTACTTTTCCGTCACTTACCATCTTCCTTTTCGTCGAAAACTGGTCTCTTTGAAGAACTGTTGGCTCCCATCCTCTTCTTCCACTTGCCCCAGTGAAACATTGATGCTCAGATTTCATTCCTCGCCTCTTGAAGAGAAACTACACCCCTGTGTTGGACCCCCTGCGAAAAATAGTCTTATAATAACCATGCATTTCCCTCAAACCGTGTCCGGTAATTCGCTCTATATATATATATATATATATATATTTTTTTTTTTTTTTTTGTCCCTCCCTTATTTATTTGTGCCAAAAAATTTGAGCACCGCGAGTTCAAATCTTTCTAAACCTCGGGAAAGCAGGTGTAGCAGGTACCGACGGTCTGTGAAGTGTTTTAAAAGAAATAGTGCTCGGTGAGTTGCAGCCGGAGGTTGATATAATCACTCGGTACTAATGCAGTTCAGTTGTCTTCCGTAGCCTGCTAAGTAAACCGAGAGACTTATGTTTGTCGGGGCTGAGTATGAGCTACGTCGACTTACAACAGTTTGCCAAACCAAAACAGGAAGTCAATTTAATGTCCAAAGAAAATAAAAGCACGGACGCGCCACTAGTCAACTCACACGAGCTGTTTATTATTATCTCATTAAAGCAGCGAATAGTTCCGTTCATAAAATACATTTTTATTTCATATTCAAGTTAATAGGACGTAATAAATCTAAAACACATAAATACGGTGAATTAAAAAGAAATTATAATTGATTTGTCGGTGAACATAGACAGTGTTGAAAGATGTGAAGTGGATCAGAATTAAAATCCTAAATACATTTTAATAAATAAAATTATTATTCCTTACTTTAATTGCACCACCACTATTTTTGGCGGTTTATTTTTGTTTCATTCTTGCTCCAAGTTTACTACCAGGACCTTTATATTGAAAGCAGTAACCGGAAGCCATCCGCATGCATTGGGACACGCTTGGCACTCGTGAGAGTAGTGTGACAGTTGCTGGCCAGTGACTGTAGTCGACGTAACTCTGTATCGCAGACTGTCATGCATATCAACACGTAAGGACAAGCCTCTGTGTGTGCAGCCAGGACAGTCCAGGACAAAACCACAAGGCTTTTTTGATCGTTTATTACCAGCAGAGAACTGATGCTTTCTCCCATGCCAAATGAACCTTATGAATGATTTCACAATCTCATTAGGAGATGGATGGGTGGTGCCGGATCAGTGAGGGGGAAGGATTTAACACTTTCCCTTCACACACGCACACACACACATAGAAGCTAGCTTTATATGCTCCCATGCTCCTGTTGCAGCCCGATAAATATAACTGATAAATATAAAGCATATATAGCATATGTGACCTACTAACAGATCATTCGCTTTTTTCTATTTTGTGCATATTATTTCTACATTAAATGCAGAAAATAACATGACACACAGGTCATCTATTAATGGAGGCACAGAATGAGGCTGTAATAAATACATAAAACACCGCACATCAAGCACATTCGGCATCTAGTTTTAGATTTGTAAAAGAATCGACATAATAACAATTAAATAAATACAAAATACCCTTTTTGTATTTTTCCTTTCAAGAATGGGTTCTGGACAAATCATTCGTCAACCTAATGTTAGTAACAGAAGATTTTTTCGAAATATTCTTTTTATTCATTTACGACAACTATTATGACCTTGCGGCTTCCCGTAGTCTCAACGGGTTGCCATGGTTACGTCAAACTGGTGCGGTGAAGATAAGTTGGTACGAATTTTGCCTATTACCTTTTTTTTATTAACTGGTTGCTTTAAAGACATGTTGAGTTGGTTTCGTAGGTTTCCAATTATTTCTATTCAAGTATTGAAAAGAAGGTAAAGTAATGCGGCAGTGGTCCAGTCGTTAGATGTAACGTTACGTAGCATTGTGCACTTAAGGGACCTAGTAGAATCTCTTAATGTTAGCTAACACTTGCCCCAGGCGGAAATATCAGGTAAAAGTACTCAGCTGTACACATATTGACAATGTGTTTCTCTTTTTTCATGCACAGCCAGTGAAAAACTGACTCGGACTCCCTGGACCATGTTCTGTGTACATTAAACATCGCTGCATCGCTTGCACAATGTCTGCCCCAGAGGAGAAGGAGGGGGCTGCTGACCTACAGCTTAGCTTTGTCTTTGGGAACAGTGTTGTCAAACCACAGACCCCCCACTTTCTGCCCGAGGAAGCAGGACCACAGGAGCTTGTTCACTATTCTTCAGCAGAGACGTTGTGTCTGAGCAGAACAAAGCTGAAATATGTTGCAGAATGTATTTTGAGAAATAGCACACTAAAGGTCAGTCTGGACCTCACTGTGTGTTTGTTCATCTCTACCTGCCCTGCTGCATACTGTCTGCTGCAATGTTTTCAAGCTAAAATATCAGCAGTGCATCCACAGCAAAAAACTGTAATAACCTATTTTTCTGATTTATGTCTTTCATTTAATTATTCATTTTGTCATCTTCAGCATTTATATCTTGAAGGCAACCAGATAAGCAGTATCCCACATTCGTTGTTCATCAGCTTGCCCAACTTGCAGTGGTTGGACCTTAGAAATAACCAAATTGTGTTACTCCCTGCTGAAATTGGCATGCACAGGTAATTATGCAAGTGCTCCTTGAAATATATGCCAGTCGATTTCACAGACCTTAACCACCTTGGGACTAAATACTTTGTCTATTTTAGAGTTTGTCTGTTATATGCGCTGCATTCAGTATGAGTGAGGCAAAGCTGATACCATTTTTACTATAGTTTACTTTAAGCCTGCACACATACCTTAGTCAGGATAAACCCTTCCAACTGTCTATTAATCTGTGATTCGGTTCATGCAGGTCTCTGAAAACATTATTACTAGAAGGGAATCCTATCTCCGAACTTCCCCCTGAGTTGGGTGAGTTGAGTCCACCATTGAGTCTGTGCTCTTTGAACTATCAGTTTTAATTCAGATCTAATGTTAGGTCCATATATAAATGGACATTGACAAAATTTATATCACTGACCTTATATGCCACCACAACTGATTCAAACAATAGCAATCTTGAAGTGCCTAAAGTGGAAATCAGGGAAGAATCTTGTAATGGCTAGGAAGCTTTTAGTTTAATTAAAAAAAGCAAGCTAAGTGTTAGCTGGCAACATCCTTATAAAAGATTAATCATTTACTTTTTTTTTAGGAAATGTTGTTACCCTCACAGGTCTGAATCTTCGGAAGTGCCCCATCACTTTCCCTCCACAAGACATAGTGCACCAGGGACTCCAGAGCATCCTCCAGTACCTAAGAAATATTATTGCTATGCGACCAGTTAGCATGAGAAAGAGCCCTCCAGGTGAGTCAAAGACATGTTAACTTTGAACAGGAAAGTAGCAAGGTGTTCAGTCTGCACGTGCATCCTAGCCATCTGCTCTTTCTGTCAAAGATAGGACTACTGGCCCCAAAAATAGCTCCTTGCCCTGCTACCACTTCACTAGTGTGACTTCTGTTCCCTTGGAGACTGACTCCTCCTCCTCCCCCATCCCCGTTCCAGCACTGTAATATTTTCAGCCAGATGAAAAAGATCAATAACCTGTGGGCTCTAAACAGGAGCTTTCTGTCACTAAGCACTGTCTGGAGATAATCACTGTCCAAGACAGCCCTCCACAGGTGAGGATACTGATACACAATGAGCAGAGCTAACCCCTTCAATCAAACCATTTATCTAACACTGCAAGGTTATTAACAAAGGCAGGGCTCTGGTCTCCCGGGGAAATCTCCTTTCATCTAACTGGCCCAGAGTATAAGTTTAGCAGAGTTGATTATACACCATTCATTTACATATTGCATTGTCATCGACCTTTCCCAGCTGTGATAACATAGAATATTTAGCCTGTTTCAGCCTAATTATATATGGGGGTAACATTGTTTGCATTTTAATTAACTTCTAAACATAGATTTTTAGATGGCTATATTTTACCCGCTATTACTCGTCATGTGAACCTTGTAAAATACCAGTAAATCTGTGCTGTAAAAGCAAAAGAACTCTGTATTCTATAAGCAATTCTTGATAGTCAGCCAATTCTCATCGTGCACTTTCACTGTAGCTGTCAACAGTTATATTTTTGCCTGAATTGGCTGTGCCCACATCATTCCTCTATTTGCCATGGTTTTTTATTGGTAGAGCTGCCAGTGGTGGAGAAGCTCCAGCTGTCAGACCTAATGGGATCCAGTATGGAGGCGCCAGATGAGTCAGTGGATGAGGACGAGCTGCAGAAGTTCAAGGAGCTGAAAGACAAGATGATCCTACTGGACGAAGCTGAGTTGCGCTCAATAGCTCAGAGTGATAGAAATCCAATGTCTCGTGTCACTACCAAAAGGTAAAAATATATGGGGAAACAAAATAAGAGCTTCATATAATTTTATATTTTGGGATCCACATTTATGTACATAATTTGTAAGAGTTTATCGAAATTTAGAAGATTGACCACTCATTCAGTGTGAAGGTAAAATCACACTACAAAGCATCAGAGTGACTAATGGAAAGAATTTGTTACCATTGCACATTGCTAGACTAGCTGTTTTCAAACTTTATGCTAAGCTACGCTAACCTGCTCCTAGATTAAACTTCATATTTAATGCACAACCATGACAATGGTTATGAGTTGTGCATGTAAAATGTTTTAATTTGGTTTAGAAAAATCTCAATGATTAGTCAAGTTGTTCACACCATTGTTTTTGTAATAAAAAAATATTATATTGTGGCTGCAACTATCAGCTAGGCAAGAATAATTCTTCAGATATTTTGTGCAATGCAGTATTAATGGTTATATAATTACTTGATGAGGGTAGTTGATTTGTTTTGGTTTAGTAGGTAACTAGGTCTGCACTTGGCATGGACAACACTTTTTAATGTCAGTCTTGAATAAAAAAAAATCTCTCTCAACTGGGACTCAGAGCTTAGGAGAGCAATAAAAGTAAAGCATTTTGTTTCAATTTATTTATTTTCCAGAAAAAATGCAACTACAAAGGCCAGCATAGTTCCTGAGCTGCCGCTGTTTGACACCAATCACTGGAAGAGGCCACCAGAGTGGAGACAGGCTGTGGGGAAAGAGCTGAAAGAGAAACAGGCTCTTCTCGAGCAGAGGAGAAAGTGAGCTGATTTCTGCTTACAGATTGTTGGTTCAGTATGGTATACTCTCTTATTTGTCTTACTACATTTTGTCCGTTTAGTTACGTCGGCTGCATTGTATCGAACTGACATTTACCCAAGTGACCAGCAGTAAGATCAATATTGTGTCCAATATACAGAGATAGGAGGAAGAATCAATGTTTATAGACCTCACTGAAACCGTTCAGAACAATCGCCCAAGACTGATTTTTCTTGTCATGCATCTATTATAGTCCATAGTTATCTGGATTTCCCACAGGAGTCAAGAGGCACTTCAGAAGTGGCGTAACCAAGCCAAGACCATACAGCAGAAAAAAATGTTAGAGCACAAGCAGAAGAAGAATGAAAGACACAGGAAACCAGAGGTATGTGTGGAGAACATCACTGATATTTCTACCTGACAACCACAAGAGGGCAGTAAAGCATCACCTCTGTCACAGCGCAGGATTGAAGTAATTCATTCAGATTCAGATTTTATTTATCATACACAGTACAATATGCAGTGAAATGCTTGGTATTGATTCATGATATCAACATAAATATTATTAATGGTAGTGAATGTGTTATGAGGAAGTGTCACAATTAGTCGGTCATTGCTAAACATCAGGATGCTGTTGTTAGGAACACATGCTGTATCAGTGCATCAACACGGAGCAAATAATGGTGATTTGTACCTGCAGCCATGAGCTTGTTAGACTGTGACTTACATAGCAGAAGAGTAGCTCATAATGCTCTCAACCAGCAATATTAATTTAAGTGTTTGTCAAAAAAAATCAAACACCATTAATGTGTTAATAATAATAATAACCCTTAATGCAATAAGATTGACACACTGCAGCTGTAGGATGTTAGTAGTTGTCACCACAGTTGTAATATCTTTTATGTGCACAAGCTCTGAACTCTACTGTTGTACATAAAGATAGACAACTTCCCTATCGGTTACAGGAGGCAGAAGCAGATTTGAATCCTGGTGTGCAGGATGCTTCTCATAGGCAGAGCCCTTCCATGGCTGTCACGGAGTGTGAGGAGACAAGGTGAAACGAGTGGGAACTCTGGATGATCTGTTTTTTTAGTTTGTCATGGCAGGAAGCAAGCTAGCTGTGAAAGGTACAGACTTCATAAGAGAAGTCAGTCAGCGTAGTGCTTTATCACATGGTAAAATTACACTGCACATAGTTTGGGACAATAATGTGTCCACCACATTTTTTTATGGTTTACAATTATGAGCCATGTTGATGGAAGTAGAACACTAGGGACACCTAGTGGACAAAGAGAGACTGTATGCACATTATAGAACTGTTTCCTTTGTTCTTCTTAAACAATATTATGTTGAATACAACACATTTGATGGCACACTGGAGCTTTCCATTTTCATTAATATTACAAATCTTAACTGAAAAGGAAACAATTATTTATGTTTTGTATTTGCAATCAGGTTATGTTCCATCCTCTAAGGCTGATAGACTTTATACCACCCGTGGCCATACCATAGCATTTAAATAGTTAGTCTTTCAGTTTGAATTATTGACCTTTGATCTGTTTGACCCTTAAGATCTGCCCGTGAGTTGGAGCGGCAGATCCGTGCCCGTGTTCAGAAGATGGAGGAGAGACGCAGGAATCCCAGGGGCACGACCAGCGAGCAGATGGCAGCAACAGAGCAAGATGTGAAAGAGGTCATATCTATACATCATTATTCACACAACACATATATAATGAAGTCATATGATATTAATTCAAATGTATTGTTTTGTTAAATAATAGATGAGCAAGTTACAGAACAGGCTCCTGGAGAGAAGGAGAAATCTGGGAAGATATCCTGGGAATTCCTTTACAATCTTTACTGGAGACACATGGCAAAGTTTCCTGGATAAGTGAGAGGAATTATATGTCTGTTTGAGTTTTGTAATGCTAAATTAACACTCAAAATTCATTATAAAAACGAATCCTTTCATACGTAAGCACTGTAAACAATGCTCAAATAAAGATCACAAGGCAGTGACATTTTTCCATGTAAGGTTTTAACTTTAACTCTCTCTGTACATCTGGAAGTTTCATTGTACCAACTAGTCATGTGCATTATTAACATCTGGTGCATTAAACACTTACAAAATAAATATGGTACAGTTCTTATCTAATGGGTGAAATGAAGCTATTCAGCTGTTAAAGGTTACACAAACTTACCAGACACAATAGCATATTAGTATCTGTGTCAGTTACACAAAATGAATTATAACACTATGTAAATTAAAGCTTATGTAATACGCTTAAGGGGGATAAAAGATAAATGGCAGGATGAAGATAATATTAGTGACAAATTGGTTATTTTAAGGACATTTAACCGTGTAGTATATTTAATATTCTAAGTATGTAATTATGAATAACGGTAGTTTATATTAGTGTTCGTATATGTCGCAGAATTACGATCAGGTCATATTTCATTCACTTGTGTGAACGTTATGAACTGCACATAGATTTTTCATCCATTTCCAGTGCGCTGGGATTGTTTTAACGTTCAGGACACAACGCCATCAAAGCTGTCGCTGACAAACCTGAGGCATTCCCGAGATAAAAGTCCTGGTTAATGAAAGGCATGGGCCGAGGCAGAGTGAGACAGAGGAAGGGTAGGCCTTGTCTTCGGAGGCTTTCTGCTCCAGCACAGGGAGCGTGATGTCAGCGGTGGCTATGCTGTTGTAATTGACTTGGTGGGGGTGATGGCGTCATTTTATGCCCTGGTGTAGCCTCCTGCTCCAATAGCGAAGGGGAGACGGATCTTTGGCCGACGCGACCGTGGCTCCCTTGGCCGGGATCGAGCACCGCCAAGCCGGACACTTTCACCCGGGAAACATGGAGGCTGTGGCCGAGGAGCTGCGGGCCGGTTCTCGGGTACCTGTCACTATCGATCAAATAGTTAACGATACACTGGTGGTGACGCTGACCTATCGAGAAAGGAACTACACGGGGATATTACTTGATTGCAACAAAAAGTGAGTGTTATTTCCTTTATTTCTATTATACGGTTATCTCTGACAGTAATTTGCCCAGCTGTGCTAACGGCTAACCTACCTTTGTTGCTATGTCAAAGCTAGCATGTGTGCTATGTGTTAGCTAGCTGGGCCTCCATAAAAAAGACTTACAGGTTATTGTAGCTGACAGGGCAGCTATCTGCTAGCTTACCCGCTAATGCCAACTGATATTTCGGCACATAATGACTAAATCAGATGCGGTATTTTAGTGCGATGTCCAACTATGTGTCAAGACAGTGGTCCTGTTCGCAGAGATTGTTAATGACATGTTTTAAACAATAGCTAATGTCAATGGGTTCATCTATAGCTTATTGTTAGCCTAATCAAATAGAGAGCAGCTAAAACGTATAAAGTAAAGAGGCCTTGAGTGAGCAGCATCGAGTTTAACAGTTATGTTACACACTGTGGATATTTGTACACACAGATCAAAGTGCATGGTGTGCTAGTTTTCTGGGGTGATGTGAAAATGATCTCAAATGGAGTTCATGCATTGAGAAATAGCCCCTTCCACAGTCCGTCACTTTGGATCTGTAGAAACAATAGAAATGCCTTAAAAAGTACACGTGGAATTTGATGCTTCACAACTGCATTCCCTTTCTAAAAATGTGTATTTTAAAACAATTTCTGATGAGATCCAGTGACCTTCTCAGGCCCAGTGTTTGACAAGAAATTTTAAACCAATTGAAGAAAAACACAATCCTGTTCAAATGACAAAATATATGTGTAACCTGACATGTCATGATTTGTCTACTTGTCTGGGTGTGTGTCACATGTGTTAGTCTTATGTTGCTCTTGGTACTGTACACCTTAAAAGCCACTGGCTTTAGACTATTTATAGAGCAGCAGAATCAGAATCTGACCAGCTTTGCCCCTTAGTATGCTTAGATGGTTTTTCATGTGCGAGGTCGAGCTGTCCTGAAAATAACCCACCTAAATGGGAAAAGGGGAGGCCGTGAAATAACTTAAAATAGACCCATATTTTAGGCCTGCCACTGACATAATTTGACTTCTTCCTTTTCAGCTCATGGAAATACATTTCCTGCCATTGTCTCCCACAGGTTTTTTTTTAAGTTTATGCCTATCAGTCAGACAGATCTCCGCATCTAGTTACACTGTACACAACGTGAAACGGCACCAGTGCAGTGAATCATGGCTGGTCATATGCTGCGTCCTTGTATTGTGCTTAACTAGCACTGTGTGTTCCCTGTCACGGGCTGCGCTGTTTGTGCTGTGTCAGTCACCGTGAAGGATGATATGGTTTTAGGGGCGCATATATAAAGGTGAGAGGACCAAACCTCACCAGGACGCCATTATTCTGAGGTGCCTGCCAGGTACTTCTCCTGGGAAGGGCAAACAGGCTCCCCAATGTGCTCTAATTAATAATCTCACCACACATAAGCCCAAAGTAGACACAGATGAAAAAACAAACTGAAATCTCCTGGCTCCTTTTTTACCTCTCTGATTCCCGAGTGATTCATGGGATTGTTTTTGTTCAGTCAGATGTTGGGGAAGGAGGGGTTGGAGGGGGGCTGTTCCTGGGCATCCTGTAGTCTCTTTGTCTGCTGATTTCTGACTAAAGCAGCACAGCCATGTTACTGTTGCCTGCCAGCCACCTCTCAAAGACTCCTTGGCAAGCTGGGCCTTCTTCTTACACGTTCGCTGGTCTTCCAGTATGAAAAAGAACACACAAAATCACTCGGTGAGACTCGGTGATACTATTAGTCAAGTTTTGTGGCCCAAGGCTTCACTGCCTGCTTGCACAGTGGACCCCAACCCCCACAAGTAAAGAATGTTTAGCACACATGTGACGGGTAGAGTGGCATCGGTGTGTCCGGTCTCAGTAAAACAGAATTTCCCTTCTTATAGCAAATGTTAGGACACCTGTAGAAAAGGCTTTGGGTGTATATTCTTTATGTGTGACCTAATTTAAACAGCAAGTTATTTCATTTGTGCGGCTTAGTTATCTCAGCATGGCGAAACACAAACAACAGTGTTCTTTTGGAGGAGAATTGTATTACTAAAGAAATGCGTGTCACACGCAAAAAGGATGTTTGCATAGGTCACTGTTGCTCTCAAAAATCTGTGGGACGTTTTCTAAAGTTTTGTGTTTTTCATCGCAGGACTGGACTTTTCTGTCTACCAGATTTCACAGCCAACCCCGGCGACTGTTTGATGTCTAAACCGGGTTGTGAAATCCCAGAAGTTCTGAGTGATGAACAGGTTTCCAAATCTCCCAGCCAGCTTTCACACAGACCAAATGATGAAAACGCGCTCCAGGAAAGCAGCATATCTACTGCACCACTTCCCTGCCCCATACCCACGCAAGTTCCCGCTGGACAGACTCCTTACCCTCCTTATTTTGAAGGAGCCCCCTTCCCTCAGCCCTTATGGGTGCGCCACAGCTACAGCCAATGGGTACCTCAGCCTCCTCCGCGACCAATCAAGAGAAAGAAGAGGCGGTCGCGAGAACCTGGCCGCATGACCATTAGCACTATCCGTCTGCGACCCCGACAGGTACTATGTGAAAAGTGTAAGAACACGCTGAACAGTGATGAAGACAGCAAAGATGGCATGAGCAACACCAAGACTTCTAGAAAAGAGAACGCACTACAGAGCGACGATGATGGCGATGACAAGGACATTCCATCTAAGCTGTCGAGAAAAGAGGATGCAACCAAGGACGGTAAAAGACGGGAAAATGGCACCAGCCTTGACAGCAAACGCCTCAGGAAGGACAAAAGGGGGGAAGCTGATGGGGAGAAGTTCCCCGGAGGTGATGTTATCCCCCACAGTCCTGTCATCAAGATCTCCTACAGCACTCCACAGGGCAAGGGAGAGGTCATTAAGATCCCCTCACGAGTCCATGGCTCAGTAAAGCCATTCTGCCCCAAACAGCTGGTGCAGAACGGTGTGGAGGAAAATGGCAAAGCACCTTCTGACCCCACCAAGGAACAACGGCACATTCTAGATGCCACAAGGTCTGGCCTCACTGTGTCCATTCCCAAACTCAAACTGACCAGGCCTTTTACAACGGTGGGTCAAGACTTGCCTTCTCCAACGATTCGCTTGAGACCCCCTCAGAGGGAGGGTGAGGAGAGTGTGGTTGAGTATGAGGCAGAACTTGTAGGAGGCACTAGGAGACGAAGTCCCAGGGTTCCCGGTCCCTGCCTTACGCACTCGGAAGACTCGGGCGAAGGCAAAAACACGCTTGAGTTGTGGTCAGGGAGTTCTGGAGAGGAGGTAGAGCGCAGCCACAGTGACCTCACCCTTCTCATCAATTTCCGTAAGCGTAAAGCGGACTCATCTAGCCTGTCAGTCTGCAGCAGCGACAGTCTAGATGAGTCCAAGTCCTTCAGCTCTGATGGAACCTCACCAGAGCTGTGTGACCTGGCGCCTGGCGAAGACCTGTCTGTAACCTCGTCTTCTGTAGCTTCACGGGAGGACTGCAAGACGGTGCCGCCACTTACGGTGCGGCTGCACACGCGCAGCATGACGAAGTGTGTGACAGAAGAGGGCCATGCCGTGGCGGTGGGAGATATTGTGTGGGGCAAGATCCACGGTTTTCCCTGGTGGCCCGCGCGTGTGCTCAGCATCAGCGGCACGCGCAAACGGGAAACTCCCACCTGCGAGGCGCAGTGGCCCCAGGCAAAGGTGGCGTGGTTTGGTTCACCCACTACCTCCCAGCTGTCTGTTGCCAAATTGTCACCCTTCAGAGAGCTCTTCAGGTCCCGCTTTAACCGAAAGAAGAAAGGGATGTACAGGAGAGCCATACTGGAGGCAGCCAAGGCTGTTGGTCACATGGGCGCAGAGATCACGTCGCTGCTTTCTCACAGCGACACGTAGGTTAGTTCCCAGCAGTGAAATGGAGTCATGTCACCATGCTACTGTGATGGTTTCAGTCACAGTTTGTTGTGTATTAGCATTGTTCCCACTGTTTCTGTTCTGTGATTAAGTCATAGAAAAGTCATATTCAGGTGTGGTACAAACTGCACCAGGGCCTGCTTTGTTTACTGATCATCTTTTATCATCCATGATTAATCCGCTGTTCCAGTGGCCCAGCGACCCCCGTCTAGTGCTTTTTAACACACTTCACATCACCACACAGCTACTTTGTCTTTTGCCTGCATGGACACGTAGACAATCATTAGACCACCTCTAAAAAAGCAACGGCACCAGTTAAACTGTCACTTTATCATGGCGAGACCTGGCTGTTAATTAATCTGCGGGTTCACATGGTTGCAGGACGGTGGAGGGTGATCCATGCACATCACGTAACTACTGTGTCCTCACAGAGTCCCACACACCTTCAGCGAGCACCAACTTTATTTTTGTGCTGCTATCAAGTCACTCACTGAATTTGCACTAATTCTCAGCACATAATATTATGCAGTATATTTATGAGGTTTCTGTATAAACGGGACATATTACACAGCCCTAACCTTCAATTTGTCTAAATGATCTAATTAGATAATTTTCCTGTGGAAATTTAGGGGAATGTGAGCTGAGCGAAAATCCTTCCTCGTCGACCTGCTTACGTAACAGACTCTTTGAGCACTACCATGACAGCCTGTCCTGTAACAGTTTCCATGTTGAAAAGAGCGAAACAAACATTATTACCAGCTTTAATGAGGGCACGAGCTGTGCTGCCGCATAGCTTGTTAAAATGCCTCATTTCAGCACGCGAGTGAGTCCCCGTATGTAAAAACGGGGCTTTAAAAAGCACATTGTCATGCTGCGACTGTGCCAAAGCTCGGTCCCCTGGTTTGTGCCTGCAGAGACCCTGTGCAGACGAGCAGCGGGCTTCAGAGGTTAAATATGGTTTGACAGAGAGGCCGTGTTGACTCTGTTATGGGCTCAGTAGCCAAGAGGAGGTTGGTTGTAGTTGGGAATTAACACAGTATGTGGTAAAGAAAGGCCTATATTTGGTACTGCAGCTCATAAAAGAAGTATTTTTCTTGCTCCGTCAGCTTGTAGCCAGCTGGAAAGTAGCTGACGTTAACAGTGCTCCATAATCTTCACATTTGCACTTAGTGAAAGAAATCTACACTTGATGCACGACCGGCTTTGTTTGCTCAATTGTCTTTACTTTGTGCTCTCTCTTTCTCCCCCTTCCTCTCATCCTCCTCTTCTTTCTCTCTTGTGTAGAGGCTGAGGACCGAAGAGAGGTCTCCGAGGTTTTTCTGAATTCTCAGACTCTGTCATCAGGCCCCAGGAGGGAGTACGTGTGGTTGCCACAGCTACTATTTATATGCCGTTTTTTTCCCCCTCCTTTCTTATTCACCATGATAGTGGAAAATGGCCACCGAGGTGGAGTGTTGTTGAGACTGGATAAGGGAGCAAAAAAAAGGGCCAGGCATCCCATGGTCTGCTATGAACTTCACTATTCCTCCTTTTTTATTTTCTAGATTTAATCAGATTTTATTAGAGCTGAATGGCGACACTACAAGGACTCGAATGTATTTATTATTTGTGATGGTGTACTGCGATCCCCGGAGTACACCTTCGTTCTGCAGGCTCACGAAAACCTCCCTGCTGTCTGCTGCTGTCATGACCACGGTCCTCGCCACCGACGCGTTCACTGCGGGGTCCGGCTCGCCAGCGCGAGGACGCTGGCGGCTACGAGACATTTAACCAAGGTTTCAAAAAGTCTTACTCCCAATCCTCTTAACTTCTCAAAATGTGAACGGCTCCATCCAGAGACAAGTAGTCGAGGCTGTTCCAGCTCTTCTTGCGATCAGTGTTCCATCCTGCGACGTTAGTTGGACTCGTGTATTTAAGCTGAACTGTATTCCTCTTCAGAATCACATTGTGTCTCTCTCCCTTTTCATTTTTCACTTTCTGGAGTGTCACATCAGCGTAATTCCCCCACTAGTTCTTTCTTTATTTTTGTCCTTTGAATCATTTTTACATCACTTTAATTATTTAAAGTGTCAAATTTAAGAAAAAAAGCACTTTATCTGTACCTTGGTGGCCTGCTGTAAACTCACGGTCTGAAACACTATTTGAGCTGCAGCCCTGATGGGCCGCGGGTCTTTGTGGCTGACTATCCATGGCCTTGGAGATACAAAAAAACTTTTTTTATGTTATGCTATTCTATTGTATGATTTTTGGGGACACCAGACACAGTTAAAGAAGTTGTGTACACTGTATTCTCACATTTGACTTGGGTGTGTTTCTCTCTCGACTTACACAGACACACACACTACAAAGATCTCTGCGTTCCACATTTCCACTGGAGAAACACAAGTGAACAAATGTGTCAGAGTCCCCTATGCATTATCAGTTAAAGCTTTACGAGTGACTTTGGGAGAATAAAGTAACATGCTGTAAGAATACTGTGAATTCAACTGCTGAGTGTGCTGAAGGAAAGCTCGCTACTAGTCGGAGCTTGCAGTTCTAGCCAGTCCAAAAGCAGACTGCAGTGCTGACCTTTAGTGACCTTTGTGTTGAAAGCAGCACTGTTTGAATAGAGGTGGGGGGCTGGGGAAGGCGAAGGCAAGAGACCACGACTGTCGAGCGCAGCTCGGCCTGTATTTAAACAAGTCATTGAAGATTGCACTCGCTCCCGCTCGGCCGACCAGCCCGTCTCCTTGGGAACATTTAGTTTGAACCAAGGCTCCAAACTGGCTGATTGTCGGTGAGAGAAGCGTGTTTATTAGAGCGCAGGAAGTACACTCCTCCCGTTCTGATGGTCTGCGCTTTGACAGTTTGCTGTCGATCTCAGCTCCAGAGTCTCTGTGTGTGTATGTATGCCAGAGAGGGATTTTCCCATGTATGAGCAACAGGGCTGTCTACTGTTGCCCACGTTGGTCAATGTTATTGGCTACTTTTTTGTTTTCTTTTTTACATGTACTGTACATAAAATAAAATATACAAGCAATACCTGCGCTGTGTGGCTCGTTCACTGTGCCGCTACCGATCAGGCGGTGAAGGGTCGGTAGCTCAAGTTGCTTGTGTCCACGTGTTTTTAACGACTAGATTGATGAGTGGAAAAATGCCAGGACAATTTTTCTGTTTCTAAAGGTGCAGTCCTGGTTGTTTAACGTCCTCTGAAAAAGATGTCTGTTGCTTTTCAGGGTTTCCACTATTTTATATCGAATGCTAACATGTTCTAATCATTGAAAAGAGATTACATATCAAATGCTGAAACTGAGAAACGTGAGGGACGCTTTCACCACTGTGTTCTGACACCTCCTCCTTGAGGAGACCAACCACCTCCAGTTTGAAAGACGGATGTTTGAGTGGGCGACACATCCACAGGCTAGTTGAGCACCGGGCCTCTGTTACTGTGCAGCCACGCTGTTGCACATGCAGGATGTTGTTTGATCCGGTCTTTCTGAAATGAGACTTCGGCACGTCGTTACTGATATTACTCATACGTTAATGGTGCCTTCACAGACGTGCAAGTTATCCAAGCCACGTGCCCGATGAGGGGCCGGCCGGCCGCTCCCTCTTCTCTTTAGTCTGGAGGGTTAGTTTGTATGCAGTCTGGTTCATTTCAGTGTTGTATGTATGTAGAGATGTTTCTTTTTTTAACATACACATATGGAGGTTTTTAATGGAGTTTCTCTGAATGATATGGACCGTAGATAGAAATGTGACCAACTAGCTTTAATGTGACCAACTAATCACCCTGAAGTTGCCCCCACTCAGTGGTCACATGTTGGGGGCCTCTGGAGCTGCTGTTTTCCATCTTTTCTGCTCTTAGTCATCATACAAACTGTGATACAATCATGTGCAGCACCGTTTTCTAGCCAGGTTAGTGCTAAAAGAACTCCTCGCTGTGTGATAGGCTCTTTGTTCTGGATATATGTACGTATCTTCTGCTCCGCCCTCCACACCCACCGTTTAGGATTTTTCTGTTGTGTGTGCCGATTTGTGGCGTCTGGGTCAGAAATAGGAGTAGTTAAATATGTCAGTTGTGCAACGAGTGTTGCCGCTCAGCCGGCCGGTCAAGGTGAGATGACCCCTGTCTGGCTCCCTCTTGATCAGATCATCTTACTGCACTGGCTCGGGCATAAATCTCCCTCCCACCTATGCCGCTTCTCATTTCATACTTTTGACCTGACTGTGTCCACAGCCAGACGTTTCATAACACTTCAGTATGTTTCCCTTGGACCAAAGCTCCCCCAATGTAAATGGACTGGTTCTACAGGGATAGGCCAAAAAAGGGTGTGTGGTATTAAACAAAGATTCTGGAAATAGACCAGTTTGGGCGTTTAAGGTAGTATGAAAACGAGTGGCTACTATGAAAGTTTATCTGAAGTCCAACTCATTACCATTATAACAAAAACATCAGGTTTCCTTCAAATAAATAATTGAAACATATCTGCTTGATAATAGTTATAGAAGCACAGTTTTGCACTGCTCAGATTTTGGCCCCCACAGCCCCCATAGAAGGTTCTTTATGAAAGAGACACTTTATTAAAACTGTTGGAGTGGTCATGTGGGCACCTGACTCTTGTTTAAAGGCAATTTAGAAAAGTGGGCAACTTGAACTTGACACAAGAGATCCAACTAGTTGTTTCCTTTATGCTAAGCTACGCTAAGTAGCTTAGCAGCAGCTATAGTTTTATATTTAGTGTACAGACCAAGTATCTGAAGGAATCTAGAAAGCGTATTCGTTTTAAACATGACTCCGATAGGCCATTAAGTGTCCTATGTGGGAGAAAAGAAAACATAGTGCTGATATATCATAAAATAAGATATAAGAAGCAGATTACAGCTTCCGAAAGCTTTAGCACATCCATAATAATTTCACATTTAGTCTTTTATATATGTAAAAAGCTGATTTTAGTGGAAGCAGAACTCTGTTCCTTCCCTTGTTGATATTACCAAGTATCATCTGTGTTGGTTTTTCTGGCTTATGTTAAGTCTGTGCTTCCCACAAGCGAGTCCTCACCATTTGTTTTGTTCAACTGGTGGTTTGAACTCCCTGTGCAGGTGGTGATGGGGAGTGGGATGCATGCACAAAAACACACAAAACTGAGAAACCACATTTGGTGCAGTGCCCACTGTGGAGAGATTTGTCATGCTAAGGTCGTTATTTGGAGCCAGCCTTGCCCTCCACTGCTGACATGTCTCCATCTTTGTTTGCATTTGTTTTCTCATATAACCGCACAGGTGGAGTTTTGCAGCAGCCTACTGTATTGCAGCAGCCTACTTTACAAGTGGCTGTGTTCGAAGTGGACCTCAGCCATCCGCCTGCCCATGCTGCAGAGATGAAACAGGCTAATTGCATTTGGATTTGGAAATCTACCGTTCATGGGTTGGCATGCAGCAACCAGTTCCGCAGCCGAGCAGGAGGGAACAGTCACTGTTGACATGAAAACACATCCACCTATACACAGGCTCGTGCTTACACAACAAACAGGCTCTCCCTCTCAATAATCCCTGTATTTCCTGAAGCTGACGTGGAACTGTACCATCCAGTTACAGGTGTCGCCCCCCCCCCCCCCCCCACCACCCAGCCTCTTTGAAACCAGGTCCCAGACTTAGACACCGATTTCCTCCTGTTGACAGATGTGAACACATGCTCATACACGGAGAGGCCCTGGAGTTGCATCACTCCTTCCCTTCTATCCACCACGTTCCCGTGTGCAGCACAGGAAACAGTAAGCTGCTCCCTCATGGATCAGTGCTGCGTAAATCTGGGACAAAAGGCTGGGAGGGGGGACGGGCGGCACATGGCAGTGGGATGCTGTGTGCAATTACTGCTAATGATATGCCTCCATGCAAGCTGTGGCCGTAATTACTTTGGAGGAAGCCTGGCCTGTCTGAGCTCTCTGTGAGGGGATACTCGCAGGAACAGGCGCAGCACTTTCTTAGCCAAGGCTAAGAAAGCAAACCTGTCTTGACATTGTTCAGACGGCATGTCTGCTACCACAGATTAGGCGTGTTGGGTGGTCCGGCGTGAGGAGCAACCTGGCTAGATGTTAATGAAATCATCCTCCAGAGCTCAGGAGCGAAACGTGTGGTTATATTCAGCAAATAAGTGGGTGTCTGTACGTTTGAGTCTGATGAAGTCCAACCCAACCTGCCAAAGAAAGTCAGTCAGTGATGGGTACTCGACATGTTGACTTGTGTAGTGATATTCTTATATAAAAATGAGACCTGCAGCAGCAGTGAACCTGCACAGCGCCTTCTCCTTTTGGACCGATGAGGTGTTACGGCGTATTATGAACAAACGCACATGCACGTTGGTGAGGACGTAGTTTATGTCCCACACCTTTGCTGGAGCGTGCGATAATGTTCTCCTTCAGAGTTTCGCTTCGTCATAACGAAAGTGAAAACCGTGCAGCAGGCGCGTCTGTCTGTCTGTATTTGACGTGTTCCACCTGTCCCTTGTGTTGCTAGGCAAATGGCATGGTGGCTTCAAAAGCGGGGCTTTGGCACGTCTCCCGAGCCGTGCATGGGAGAGCTGTCTCTTCCTTTGTCCGTGATTTCTCACTTCTGTCATCTGTATTGACAGCCAAAGTTTGCTGGCCAGGCTTTTTGAGTTGGATCGATTTATTGACGCAGGTTAACCATTTGGGGTTTGATCACCTCACTGTCTCATTTGCATTCAGTGGCAGCTTGCCTCCCCCCTCCTCTCTCTGGCTTCATAATCTCCCAAGGATAATGACCAACTTATTTAAAGGTCATTTTGCGTGACTTAACTTACTTATTTCCTTTTAGTCGGAAGGTGGAACGGTGCTGAAACTGTGGAATGTGTGTTTCCTGGTTTCCAGAGAAATTCAGATTCTGGTAAAAGGATATTGCAGCATTAAGACATTCTTTAACAATAGCTGCATTTTGCAATTTTGGACTGTAGCTTTCCAAACATTTACCCAATTCCCAGAAGGAACCAAACATCTATTTCTCAAGGATCTGGGTGCAGTTCTGCTTGACAGTGTACATGACAGCCTGGAGGTCAAGCCGTGAACAGGAAATAGCCGTCACTTATGATGGACTTTAAACCTTTAAATAGTCTGCATTTGCACGTCGTGTCTCTTTTCCGACTCGTCCGGCCACACAAGGATTCCACAAATATTAACACAAGTGACTGCCAGGACTTCTTTGTTAAGGCTGTCTTTGTGTCCGGTCTGTGGTCCTTCGTGGCCGTGAGCATGCACGGCTTCTTCCAGGATGTGGCCGAGGCTCTGCCCAGCCTGAAGCAGCAGCCCCGGGCCTCCCCTGTGCAGCTGTCAGCGGGCTCTAGAAACCGTAGGAGCCCTGCCCCCAACATCAGTTGCCTGCCTGCCTGCTCTCGCTGCAGAGACTGAAGGGGGATGGGCACTCGTACAGACAGATGAAACACAGAAATCATGAGCAATTCCTCAGCATCTCTCCATCGACTTAGTTTTAAAGATGTAGGTGTGTACTCATTGTGTGTTGATTTATTTCCCTTTTCCCAAACAGATAATTGGCCTTTTGTCTCAGCCCCCGTGTGTCCTCCCATCTGTCCTCTGCTTTCTCCTCTTTCTCAACCTCCTGTTTTCCACGTCCTCCATTGTCCTCGCGACTACACTGGTGCTCTCGACTGAAACCACAGCCAGGCGATACATCCTCAAGGGCTTAAAAGCCGCCAGCGTGCCAGTGTCGCCATAGGAAGTAAGAGAGTCTGTGTGAAAAACAGAATGACGCGGTCACGTCGACGAGCCTGACTAATAATTGCATAACAGCCTGTTGTGGCAGCTGCATGAATCCAGAACGCTTTATGTACTTTGTGAAGGAAATGCTGCATAAAAAGGCGTAAAGGTCATGTCGGATTTAAGGACGGAATGAGAAATGTGAGACGGGCGAGCGCGAGTAATGTCTGTCCATAGGGTTGTTTAGAAGTCTTAAACACAGAGCTACATCGAGGCATCTCGCTGTGTTTGTGTGTCTCAGGAGGTTTTGTCCCTTCGCCGTCTCCTTACATAACGTCTGCTTTGTTAGATAAGGAAGATTAGAGCAGATAAGGGTTGAGATATACTGGTGGTTATGAACTTCGTGAACTGAAGTCCCAGTAACACTTGAGATTACAGCCTACAGAATTCAGATGGGTGTCAAGTGTTGGTTATGGGATTTCTTTTTTAAATGATTTAGTTAAATTGAATTGACATGCTTAGGAAGTGTTTAGTGCTTCATGCACTCATGTCGTTGTCTAGCACTAAAACACTTCCTAGCACGTTCTTTGTCTTGACGGGTTGGGCCTGATCAGGGTTGCTTGTTGGTATGGTTTGCTGATGGTAACAGCTGGTGTCTGCTCGTTTTAAGTCGCTTTGGATAAAAGCGTCTGCCAAGTAAAGTAAAGTACAGTACATTGCAAAACACATGGTTCAGTGATCAATCACATGGTCACGTCAGCACACACGTGCAGTTGCGCCATCGTTCACATAGAAACACACCCTTTTGCATGATTCGACCACAACTCCAGCGCCACCAATAGAACAGTTATAAGGAGACGGGACAATCGGCTGAATCGTGTTTTCATATCGTTTTCACATCAGTGTGAGTCGGGAGGGAGTGTTTGTGCCTCACTGTGAAGACGATGCCATTGCTTGATGAGCTCGTCCAAACAAGTTGCACAATTCAGCGGCGTTAAATTCACTATGTGGCAAAGCAGGTGATTCCTAAACGTATGTGTGTGAGCCAATCAAAGCAGAAAGCGTTGTCGCACGCCGACACGTTTCTGCATCAGAAATGTGAGGGAAGGTGTCACGTACGCGATCGGGTGGGGGTGGTCCGTGGCACAAACACTGATCTGTGCATGTTAATAGCAAACCAGCTGCCAGCACTCCCTCACTGGTATTCCTTCAGTCTTCAGTCACAAGCATTCACTACTACTTATTGTTTCCGCTTGTATCCTTTGCCTTTTTTTACCTGTACGTGTTGTTTTAATCCACAGAATCAACATCAAAAGCTTCATACTCGATGAAAAAGATACGCTTAAGGTTTAGAGACACACAAACACACGTTCTGTGACACTCAGATTAGAGATGGTAATAAGGATGTTGAATGGGAAACGTTGTGCAATGTGATATGATACTTCTGTAGAAATGGATTAGGTAATTAGGTGTGTGTGTGTGTGTGTGCGCGCGCGCACACGCCCGGCCCTGCAGCTATGCTGATCCCATCTGTGAACCCTGCCTCCTCACAGCTTGATCCCGGTTCCTCCATTGTCTCAGTAATCCAGGACTATTAACATTGCAGCACCACAACAGGCGCTCACAGGGCTCCCAAAACTCTCTCCTCTGAACAGACTGCAATCTAATTAACTCGGAGAGGGGAGGAGCAGGGCTGAGGGGCCCAGTGCGTGTGTGAGAGGTTAACAGGATCCGGTGGATTAGCACCTTCTGATAATGGGGTGAGGCTGGATTGCTACAGGTGCCAAAATGAAAATGGCCTCAGTCGGGTTCACCACATTATGGCCACATTGTTAAACCGAGTGTCCATATGCTGCTTTGGCTGCATGAAAGAGAGTCGCACACTGTGCAGTGATTGCAGAGGTTTTTTTATCACCATATTTGGGGCTAAACGGGAAATGTTTTACTCGTGCAGAAGAATAAAACAAAAAGCAGAGTCTTTCTCAAGTAAAGCAGAAGCAGTGTCGCCGTGATCCTTTTTGTTTTGGTTTGTGCAGATGTGGGAAAACGCCACCGTGGCTCTAATCCATTGTGGTGACCTTTCCTCAGCTGGTTTATGTTCCAGTGTTTAGTGAAGTTTTGGGTGTGGACAGCTTTATGAAAGCACACATAGTATGACGAGAAGTATTTTATGTGGGTGCAGTAAATGTTTTTACTACCACGGTTTTGGTTCCAGGAGCACGTTGCTTAATCCAGTTTCAGCATGCAACAAAGAATGCCTCAAAGCCAAACCATCTGAAAACCCCTGGATGTTGCTGGGTGTTTGGCGACAAAGAAAATGTCACCATTCTCTCAACTCTAAATGATTTCCTTTAATGTGAAATCGTCTTGTTGAGACAGGCCAAGTCATCCTTTTAAACATCATTGTTCACACGCTTCCTCCTACTAAAGAACCACCACTGCAAGTCAGCTCTCAGCTGACTTCATCTAAACCTATCAAGCACCAGACTAAATTAAAAGTTTACAGCGAACATACTGACTGAAATGACTATAAACCATTAACTATAAAAACGGATGTTTGAGTTCAGAATTAGTTTCAAATTGTCGTGTGAGACGGTGTTTTGTCTTTTGTGTTACGTCCATGTGAGGTGTCTGCAACTGAAGCACTGTGGTGCTTATCATAACCATGCAACTACATGTTATATGTCAAACGAATATACAGACTTTAATCATATTTCAGTAATTTGGATCAACTCAAACGTAGGATAAACGTATAGTACAAGAAAACTGACAGTTAACCTCTATGTTTAGTTTGAGCGAGTACAGTTTTATAATCTAAAAGTATATATAAAAGTACTGGAAAAGTACACTACAAGTACATTGTGATTATTATACCTACTGTGATATATAAAAAAAAATATACTTTTAGTCTTCCTCTTGTGTGCTACTTTTATTTTTTGTGGGGCATGCGGCATTGGTGCAGACACGAGTAGGGAAGTAGATCAAAGTGAAATCATAAGACGTGGTACATACACGAGAGAATTTACCTGCAGTGATTGAGGGTCTGTGCAAACGTCTTAGCCGGGCTCTGAGGGAGAAAAGAAAACAGATCAGCGCTCAGGTTGTGGTTAAGCCGAGGAGCTTACTTTCTTACTGTAAGTCAGAGCAGCTGAGTTTGCATAGCTCCTACTTCCTGAGGCCTGGGAACCATTGATTCTTCTAGGAACATGTGGATCTGTGCTCGGCCTCTCCACTGTGCATGCAAATTAAATGTGTGTGTGTGTGTGTGTGTGTGTTTGTGTGAGCAAAGATGCAAAGGAAAGTGAGTTGGCCTCATCCCCTCCCCGCCCTCCATCATTTTTTTGAACATTTCAACATTCTTTGGCCTTGTATGGCAGATTAGCATCAGATGTTTGCTCCACACAGGACAGAATACTAACCACAGCTCTGGAAAGCAGTGGCTAAAAGAAGCTGCTTTCGCCTTTCCACTCTCACTTCATTATAGGGCTGGAAAAGCAGGCTGACATCGGCACCAGGGACCAAGACAAACCCTTTGTTTCTCACACTCATTGAGGTAACACAGTTTCCTCCTTTACTCACACAGACACACAGTTGGGAGATGCATGTGGATTTATCACCAAACTATGTGTCTTGATGAGTCAGTTTTTCGGGCTTTGACTGTGGGTTGTGTTCCCAGAGGGAGGAAATGCCAATGTGTGCGCTCATAGCCATAACTGCACCGTCATTATCTCCCTCTCCCCATGTCGAGCGCGCAGACATCTGAACGTGGGCTCAGTATCACTGAACACTCATCAAGGACTCTCACTCTAGAACAGGATTCCAGGCGAAGCGTACTTTGCAGATAACAAGTGTAATTTTTCTCTAATTGCTTCTTTGTGCCTCAGGGCGTCAAGGCAAGCTCTTTTTTTTTTCCTAAGCGTTCTAAGAAATGTTTTTCTTTAGATGAAGGTCAGATATGATATAATAGCAATGACAAAACAACTGGGAACTGGTTGAGCAAACTAGAATACACTGGGGAGAAATACAGTTTGATACGTAACTCGAGAGGACGTGCAGATAGACGCTGAACTACTGAACTAGAGCGATAGCGCCTGCTAAAGCTCATAAGAAGATTAATTGACTCACTGTCCTCTCCAATCATACAACAGGAATTTCAGCTATGTTGTTTTTATCTATACTATTATAACATATACAATCAAAGTGGTGCCTCCTGTCACACCGTCTCTTGGGCAGAAGACTGTGTCATCTTATTTAGAATCTACGAGGCCACCGTTTTACACCTATGAGTGTGGGTGAGGTTTTATATAACTGACGCATATCTGCAGTGACACATGGTGAAAAAATGTTAGTCAGACAGAAACATCGGCTTCAGAGATCTAACCCACCACGTGAGCTGCCTCTGGACAGCTGCTGCTCCTAAGACACGGTAACCTGAAATATTCATTCCTAACTAAACAGTTGTGTCTTCATGCTTTTTGAAATGGTCACATTTTATTTGTAGTTCATATAGAATAGGAACAAAAAATGCTGTGTGTTTCTGTTAATGAGGACGACCCCAGGATTGGACATCTATGGTAGAGCGTATGAGTCTCATGCAGGGTGTAGAAACTCCCAGGGAGACACATTTCTTCCCCACGATTCCCCTGGGCCGCGGTGGTATCTAATTGCCACCTCAGCCTCTGACAGGTTTTCCACTCATCTCTTCCACAGCTCCCAGCCCCACCTCAGAGAAGAGTGACTCACAAACACACACACATGCGCCACAGAGTTATCAGCAGGGAAGAAAGAAATCAATGGCTTTCGCTGACGGGCACTGCGCTGCATCGGTGCCATCCAGTCGGGCTTCACGACCGCTATGCTGCACCTTATGCTCGGTGCCTATCAATAAATACTCTATCTGTGATTCACCCTTAATCAGAACAGAGAGTAATTACCCCCTAATTAAACCTGGCACAATCTGTGTTTAAGCCGATATCTGATGGGAAATAATTATGGTCCGTGTTTGAAATTGAAAATCTTCCTGTAGTTCCCTCGCTCACACACACACACACACACACACACACACACACACACACACATTCTCCAACTGAATGCTGTCAACCAGAACGTGACTGAATTCACGCTGTAAGCACCAGACATGACGAGTCTGTGGCAGTGAAGTGATTCAGGATCTGAATCACAACCTTTTGGACAAAATCAGAGACAGACTCTTTTCATGCCAACTCTGTGAGTCACGCGGGGCGGCACAGAGGATAAAGCGCGGGAAACCAAGGTGAAACAGCGCTCCGTGAACAACTAGGTGTTGCACAATACATCAGTAATCCATATAATTAGCTTTTCAGCTAACAACCAGGGCTTGTTTGACTAAAGTTTCAGACTTTTTGCACATTTTCTAAATCCACTATTTGTTATATAGCTGTGTGTGTTTGTGTGTGTGTGTGTGTCTGTGGGGGGGGGGGGGGGGGGGTAATTTAAAATAAATTACTAACAGATGGTTCCGG
>JAUMTR010000007.1:2883844-2905172 GCA_032270685.1 Microctenopoma stevenorrisi
TTGATATCTAGTTGTGATAGAAATATATATATATATATATATATATATATATATATATATATACATACTGTATATATTTGCATGCATGTGTGGAGACTAAATTACAAATTAACAGCACACTTGCAGTCTCTGCTAAAATTCTAGTAAATATTGTATTTACATTTTTCTTCTCATTACACCATGTAAAATGAAAACAGGTAGAGGACAGGTTGATCTGGTTTTTCATAAACCTGGTGGACATGGGAGCTTACATACATTTGTTAAAGCACTTACCTGAAGAATGTTTAAATTCATTGGTTTATAAGGCTGTTCCAAAGTCATTCTGATGCTGTGCTGTGTTCAATGTGTAACATTGGTCATAGGTTTATTGTATAAAGACATCACATGTAACAGGATTTTAGAGAAATGTCTGAAGAGTTTGATAAAACTTTTGATACTAATTAATTAATTTGATACTAACTAATTTGATAAAAACAACACTCTTACGTAACAACTGAGTCATCTCATCATCATCAAGTATGTCTTTCAACAAGGTGAAACAGTGAGCACATGGTTTTAAGACCTATAAACCTGCTTGGGGTGAGAACAAATGGGCACATTGGAAGAGAAACAAGCACCTATACACAACATAGCTACATAAAAACACAATCTAAATATTACATCCAAATTACACTGGAAGATCCAGAACTTTAGTATAGTGTATGTGCACCAGGAGGTTTCAAGTTTCCACACACTTCATCGTCTGCGGTCTGCCAAGACTGAACTAACACACTCTGTAACAGAATGTTGTAGACTGTGTCTGTAAAACCTTCACTCCACAGCATCATGTGTGCACAGACCTCCCTTCTGCTAATAAACCAGTTATCTCACGGTAAATTCCCATGCTAACAAAGCTAGCTCTCTTGGGAAACATCCATCAAGTCTACATGACTGACTCCTGAGCACAGCTGTAGATAAATAAAAGCTCGAGTTGGGCAGGTCTTAAAACATCACTACATGGCTGAATCCCTGCTCCTTTTAGACACAAGATAGCCTGATTATTTCCAGGTTTGTCTATTTTTAGTTAAGTGAATCGAGGCAGCAGAGAGACTGAGGGTCAAAGTGCACATACTTGCTTGCAGTCAGGAATTCCAACATAATTTTTTCCATTACCCAGAGCGCAGGAGGCGGGGCTTCAGGCCTGTGCGTAAAACCTCTTTATCAGAAGACGCACACACGTACACACACAGAATCATTACCCCCTCCTTACCTTCCCCCTCTGGGATATCCTGCCTACACTTAACAGTGTAGTATTTACTGACTGACTTGTTATCTGTGTGTGCACACACACACCTTCATACAAATTTGCCCTGTTATTTTTACAGTCATTTCCACTTGATTTCCCTTCAAGTAGTCTGATTAGCAGGAAGAAGAAAAGTGTTGAGGGCGTATAATCCCACAGAGCAAGAGGACAGGAAGACTCCCGTTGCCTTCAAATCCAAACTATCATTCTAATGGTACCATTTGGGCATTTCCTATGGTTAGACAGGGAGATTCACTTTTGCAATAATTGTGAAGCTACAGGTGGGTGACACTTACTGCAGCTTAGATTAGCATAAAGATGGAAGCTGGAAGCTGGAAGGTGTAGGCTCTAGCTTGGCTCTGTCTAAAAGTACAACCCTAAAAGTACCAGCCAAACTAAATAATAACTCACAACGTGTTTGTTCCATGCTCCACACAGAAATGAATTAATTAAAACTAAACCTTATATCCAGCCAGTTGAGACTAATGTGACCTCTCAGCTTGTCATATTTACTCTACGTTTTTTTTTCCTCACACATGCAGCGAAGCACCAACTTCATCTTGATCCTCTATCCTCTTCATCCTTCATCTCTCCTTTCCGTCCTTCTTTTTCTGCCTATTAAGGTCACTGCTAATGGTATAATTTTTAAGCTCTGTCTCTTTTCATCCTCCTCCTGAGCAAAAGTATTAGCTCTCTGTCATCCAAACCCAGCAGAACTTTACGTAAGCATATACATGCTAACCTTATGATAATCATCAGTCAGTCAGACTGAGAATGCAGGCCACATACTTCATGTAACTCTGTAATGTTGCTCGCCTCTGTAAAATACTGAAAAAGCTATGTTATTTATTTTGGATTGTTTTCAAGGGCAGTCTGAACTGTTTTTAATGAGAATGCTTTACACACACAATATCTCTGACGCTGATTTCTTTTCTTTCCAACGTTATCAACATCCTCTTCATGTGTCACAATGACTGGATGTGGAGATTCTGTGGCATATCGTGTTCACACATACAAAACATGGCCAGACACACATATAAATAAATATACACTCGTGCAAACACGATAATGACATGGGAGCTACAGAGACACACACACACAGACACACACACATAAATGCATGCCAGACACAGCTGTGACCACTCTTTTTCTGCATATAATCTCCCAGCTCTCTTCAAAGACTCTCAGTGAGCTGTGTTCTCACTCTTCAAACCTGCACACACACACACACACACACACTCTATACTACTTTTAACATAATAGCTGCATGAGCCACCTTTTCCTCCTGTCATCTGTGCACAGCTGGATGCTCCCTGAATCTGGTGATGATTGATGATGAATGATTGATTAAGCCTGAGCATTTCTTTAACCTGAATTATTTAAGTAAATAAAGTCAATAAAAATACTCTCAAACTGATTCCATTGACCACATTTGTCCACATGGGAACAGGAGCCTTTACCCAAGATGTTCTATGTCTGTCCTGAGGTGACCTCTAAATACCTTTAACTGGAGAGGGCTATTTAAGGTCCCAGACGTCCTCAAAACCATGAGGGGAGGTCACATCATGCTGTGTGAATGGCATGTCTGTAATTAAAGCCTGATGATGTGTGAATAATGCAGAGGGATCATGCTGCGTCCCTGCCAGATGTAAGGGTGACAGCAACGTAACTCACCACTCTCATTTCCAAAAGCTGGACAACAGCAATCGCCCAATTAATAATTTGTCACAAAGCCCATTCTCCCTCCGCTTATCAGATTTGTCAGATATGTTCATCAGTTTGTTTTCACATGTGGTTACTTGTGTTTACCCAAAGATTTATTTCAGTAAAGTGGTGAGATAATGCTGAATGAGCAGGTTTGTGATGAGGTTTGAGGTTTGTGATGCAATGGAAAGGACAATATAATCTATTGTTTTTTTATGAATAATCTATTGCACATGAGACTGATTGTATGTCTGAGCAGCCTGGGCAAACTCCTGTCATGCACAGAACTGATTTGCCTTCCAGTTTAAAATGAATATTTCCAGGATGATCCTGCCAGAAACTAGGCAAAAAGATTTTTTTCCAAAGGCTGCGGGATCGGTTTTGCTTCCTGATTCCAGTTTTGAAGGTCTACGGCAGAGCTATCTGCTGTTAGGCAAGAATCATTATAGTCTAATATGATAACGATGCATATCTATACTGACAAAAACCACACCATAAATTATCATCATGGATGAGGTCACTTACTTAAGTAAGTTATTTTAGTTACAGTATTCCAAGTGTGGCTGTCGTCTAGTTTCTAAGAAACATTTTGTGCGTCACTCATGCATATGTGGAAATACCAGTGTAAGCTGACTGGATCGCCTTTCTTTTGCAGTTGTGAAAACACAATTATTAATGCATTTACACAATAGATCAGGTATGTGTCCTGCTGTGAAAGAGGTGTATGCCACTGAAATGGGCTATCTACACTAAAGCATAGTTTTGTTTTTAGATAGTGTGGCAAGCTGCTTTAAAACTGAACCTTTTTAAAATGTGCACCTGCACTATTCTTAGAGCTCATACTAGTAGCTCAGAGGTTCAAACACCTTTTAATATTAGCGTCAAACCAAATGTGATGTGTTAAAAGTTTCTTTTACCGCTGAGCATCCATTATAGATCAACACTCTTTGTGATTTACAGCCATCTCACCTCAGAGTTTGTCTGCTGAGGTTCTACCAAAAAGCTCTGTTTTATTGTAAGCATTGTCTAGTCCAGTCTAACACACAATTTCAATTCCTTGCTGCCAGACAAATGTGAATTGGCTATTTGTTTTTGATGTCAAAAGGAAACACTATAAAAAACGGTTTATTAGTTGTAAAATTTGTCTTAGTGTGTTGAAACACTGTGAAAGGGGTGTGACTGATTAATTTATCTCCAGGCTACCTGTTGTTTCATATAGACTTGAATAGCATTTTGAGCAGCACAACCTAATGTTATTTTAAATTGGTCACATAGATAAACAGATGACTTTAAACATAAACGCGAGAAAATACTAAGTAATGAATAATTGCGACATCCAGTGCTTTACACTGCATGTAGTGACTGTCAGCAGTCTTAGATGCTGCGTACGTGTGATGAAATAAGAGATATTCTTAATGATAAGAAGATAAGCACCCTGTGTCCCAACCTAACTGCACCTGGTTCATGCTTTTGACGTGCCTCAACTTATTCAGCTACCTCAGTAGTAGTCAGGGAAGCTTCAACCCTGCACACTCCCTGAATTGAAAATAATGACCAGTGTTGCAGCTGTCACACATAGCCAGTGGGACAGCTGTGTGGTAGGGGAGAACACACTGTAGGTGGACGAGCTGTCCGATAATGGACACAGCTGGAGAGAGCGGCTTCAGAGCTGCCGTGTTTACGGAGCGCGGGCCCTTTAAGACAGCCCCGCGTTTCCATTGGCGCGGTGACGTCAGCGCAGCGAAGGACTCCAGCCTATCCTCTCCCCGCGGTGAAAGCGATGGTCCTGGCGGAGAGTCCTGCAGTAGGAGGGAGACTTTTACGCCGCACCAAAGCTAGGGAAACAGCCGTCCCTGGAAGGAGCCGGAGCCGCGAGCGACTCGCCGTGGACTAGGACGGAAACTTTCTCTCCTTTTTTTGTACCATGGCGCGGAACGTGAAAAAGTAGCGCGAGCAGCAGCACGCTAACCGCCGCCAACGGTCCCTCCGCCGCACAGCAACTCCCGGTAACGCTAGATGCACGAGCGCTGCTGAACAAAAAAAAAAACCCAGAAAAATGCTCCAGTCGAGCAGCCTCAGCCTCTTCTCACTCTTCTAACCAGTTTCGTGAGACATCCTCCAGCTCCTGTTTGTTTGCCTTCTCCCCCACGCCCCCCTCCGCCCCTCTCACCGTGTCCGTTAAAGTCCGCGAGTCCCCGACCCACCTGCGAGGGAGCGTGATGGCAGGGATGCTGACTACAGCGCAAGACACCGATATACTGCTGGTGACAGCCAACGTCGGATCCCTGTTCGAGGATGTGAGTTCCTCCACTGATGAACGCAGTGTGTGTGTGTGTGTGTGTGTGTGTGTGCGCGCGCGCGCGCACGCCTGCATGCATGTGTCATCTTCGTCTTAATGCCCTACAACGTCTCAGCTGGTCACGACTCGTGTGTGTACCTGTGTGTGTGTGTGTGTGTGTGTGTGTGAGGGATGCACCTATAGTGCCATGCGTTAACACGCGGGCATACCCCAAAACACACATGCTAGCTGTGGCTTGTGTTATGTACACGTGTAGTGACTCAATGTTTCTTTTCGTGTTTGAATGACAGCGTAAAGGTGGGAGAAATCAACCAGAAAAGCCTCATAACAGCTGTAGCGTTACTCTCTGTAGTCTGTTCTGTAACTTTAGCCTGTCGGGGTTGTTTTAGTTACAAAGTGCACTACTCTTGCATCACATCATGCAAGATCAATCTTATACAGATACAGATATACAAGGCTTGTTTTAGGAAGCTATGTCATAAAAGTCACCCTGTTACTGACTTATTTTAAGGTGACTACCATAACTGGTATCGCTGCATCATCATTGATACTAATACTTGTTTGAAGTTTTCTGCATACAGTGCAGTAGCTGTTACACCTTCCAGTTCGTTTTTGTTTGTTTCACGGGTATTTCGTAGAGTAGAGATTGTTTTGAAGAACACCAAGGCCAATTAAGCGTTTGGACTCATCAACACTGTATTTACATCATTATGAGAACGAGCAACATTCAAATATTCACCTTAGATAAAACTACTTGCTTGCTTGGCTGAAGTAAGCATAAGCGCTATGCTTGGTGTGTAAATAGGCGTGTCAACCCTCCTAAGGAGTGTCTGCACAAGTTGTTGAATGACATCTTTGGCGTTTCTCATACTTGGACTCCTGCTCGTTTCTTTGTAGACTGTAAATGGCTGTATTTGTGTCGGCTGCTAACCTTATCCATTCTGTAGTCCTATTAATTGTGGCGGGAATAAGTTTTACCCTTAAATGCATCACATTCAAAAACTTGTCACTGTGTAAATTTCAGCGTTGTGCCAGTAGAGTCTCCCTCCGGTCAAAACATGAGAGAGGAGCCGTCTCCCTCAGTAGAGTAAGCCTATAAATAGCCTGCCTCTCAGAAGCACCAGGCTTTGGGTGTCTTGTGGGGTTTCTTTTTTTTCACAAGACTTCTAACAGACTGAGCCTCTGAGTGAGCGTGCTGGTCATATATTCAATTCAATTCAACTTTATTTATATAGCGCTAATTCACAACACAAGTCATCTCAAAGCACTTTACATATATAACTACATGATGCTACTTGTAGTCTGCTGTGCACCCTTTGTGATGCTTATGAATTAAAAGTGATTGTAGACTGCTGTTATTGCTGTTTCCACTAACAGACTTGCTGTAGTTGAGAAAATTATGTGGTCTGGGTTTCCTTTATTTTTAATATTGTCTGAAATGGACCAGAGGTTGAGAGTGTGGTGGGCAAACATGATCTGAACATAAGACGCATATGACATTTCACGTCTGAACCCGACTGGACACTGTTGAACTTGTGTGGTGCTTTTCTAGCACGCCGTGCATGTGCTTCCGTTTTGCTTGACCCTGAAGAACAACTATGATCGTACTTTAGTATAATAAGTTTGACCCACCTGACTGAACCTTACCTGAACCCAAGCGTGAAATCTTGGATACCAATTAATCCTGTTCTAAACGTTCAAGTGTCCACCTTATAATTATCTCACAGAGTTCGATTTCTGTGTGTGAGTGTTTAAATAATGTTTGAAAGAGAAACTACATTTATCAGCGTTACATTCAGTAATAAAACATCTAGAGATGTAGAGCTGCTATGTAATTGACAATATAAACTAGTTTTTACCCACTCTACTACTCTTCACTCACTAATCCTGCAAGTGACAGAGGTGTTAACGAGGTGTTAGTTAAAATCCCAATGCCCCGATTTGAGTTTTTTTATTTAAGCAGTTTCCGTTGATCAGCAAAAGTTTCTACACATTTGTGCAAAGTGAATAGGAAGCAGACACAGTGGCTGCCGCTGCTGTGCGTCTCTATTTCTCCAAGAGGTCTTACTGTACATGTGTCCCATTTAGCCTTTGTTCCCCGCTTGTATTCTTGTCTCTCTTTGGTACCGTTACTTCTCATCATGGAGAATAATCCTTATCCACATGTGGCCTGTGGATGATGAACTACTGCCTTGATATTAATATAGCTATTCTGGCAGCCAGCCTCATCGTGTCATTGAGCCCATCTGAGTCATTCTTTACTTTAGTTCTCAGTTTTTTGTTTGAACAAAAAACAGAAACAAACAATTCTCCTCAAGCACACATTCAAGTAATTTTCAGTTCTTTGTCCTCTGGGTGAACCTCGCTGAAACTAATTATGACGGCAAACATTGGTCTTGTGCTTAAAGCTGTCGTCAGATGTTGACCTTAATCTGCATTTTGTTGAATCTCAGCTGCCTGCATTTGTGCATCTAGTCTTCATCATCCTGTGTTAATTGATTGGTCCAAACATACCAGGATTCAATTTTAAAAGCAAACTTAATTAAACAGAGAAGTTAGCAGCAACTTGTGTACCAAAGAAGCAAGGGAACAAGCGAAGTGACCATTTCTTCTTGTTGTTTCTTATTTTAATGGATTTATTACCCTTTAGTTCATTCCTGATCTCACCACATTAGTCCTAAGCCTGCGTGAGATGGGTATTTTGATACCTGTTTCCTCTGTGTGTATTACACTGCTGCTGAATGATAACGAAGCTACAAACACATAATACAGGATGTTTACTCCAACAACATGGTTTTTTAATTTCTTCCCTTTCTGAAGAAACAGTGGGGCGATGCTGCAGGGTTCCCGTGGGATTTTCACTCTGCATTAGCCACTTTAGCAGAGATAAAGCTGCTTAATAATTCTGCTGAACTGTAAACTGACACTACCATGCCTGCTAATGGCTTCTACATTGGAGACGGGTTGAATGGGAAAGCCTTAATGAATGAAATGCTCAATAAATGCATTACTGAGCCTTTTCTTTTTTGCTTCACTGCCTTTTACCGTAAACCGTAAAAAAGGTGAAATCTTATGATGGAGACATTATCCTAGTTATTACCAGTCGTGTTGAACTCTGGTCGGAAACTGATACCAGTGCATGGGCATGTTCAAATAAGCGCTCAGGACTATTTTCTTTTTAATGCTGGTTTGTTTAAACAGGTGGAAACTGGCTGGACTTGGGTGTCACCAAACATTTGCACCATGAGGCCCCGTGCGTGGGTTTTGTTTTGAAAGCGAACGGATATCTGTTTTGAAAGTGTGAATGCAGTCTAATGTAGCAACAACATGCAGAAGAAATGTTCATTAATGTTTCCAGACCTTGTTTTCATTGTCATGTCCTGGTTTGATCCAGCACAAACACACTCTAGGTGTGATTTGGGTTTCCTCCTTCATCACGTGCTCTCTAGTGGTGACTGCATCTGCCCTACTGTCACTACGATAGTTCAGATGTGACCAGCGGTTCCCTCGCCTACAGGTAGCCAGTGTTGCGCTCTCTGCATTTGAAGCCTATGCGAGTAGACTCGTCTTCATCATCATAATGTTGGGTCCTACATTCTCCCTAAATGCTGTCATTGTAGTAAACACTGCTCTCTGGCTGTAGTTTTCCTTTGATTACAACCACTCTGTTTTTGATTACAAACACCTCCTGCTTGCCAAATCGCGATGACCATATGGTGAGGCAATGGATTACTATGAATACAATCCCCCGCCCCCAACTCCCATGTGAGTTTGGTCGTCCAACTTATTTTTCATCCTCTGCCCTCGCTCTGTCTGCTTCTCCCTCTTCCGTCCACTGACAGCTCATTAGCTCGGGCTATCGCAGCCCAGACCCAACTG
The DNA here is from genome assembly GCA_032270685.1 of Microctenopoma stevenorrisi. Classification (NCBI taxonomy): domain Eukaryota; kingdom Metazoa; phylum Chordata; class Actinopteri; order Anabantiformes; family Anabantidae; genus Microctenopoma; species Microctenopoma stevenorrisi. The sequence goes on from JAUMTR010000007.1 coordinate 2,893,009, forward strand.
AGCTGGCATATTTACACCACTAAAGATAGAACAGAGCGGGACAAGAAATAGTGTCCTCAAACCTGGAAGGTACGCCAACACTGCTTCAGTCACTAAAATGCAGTGTGTGGTTAGGAAGTATGTGAAAGGTCTTTGTCCGTCCCAGACTATTGCTCTCACTAATCTCATTAGTGGTTATAATGTATTTTATTTTATTTCTAAAGATATTACTGTAGCCAGCAGAAACCCTGAGCCGAGGGTAATACATTCCCCAACTGAATAACATAATTGAACATTCTGGGCGAGTATTTATAGTGTTGGCAGTTAACAATTCAAAAACGTCTTTATTCTTATTAAGTCCTTACTTTGTGTCCAGCTCTTTGTGTTCTAGATTAGGTTTTATGAGGAGAAGCTCAGCAGCAGAGACTGTGACTTAATACTTCAACTGACAGCTCTATCTTTGTCTTTCTTCCTCTGCCAAATCCTTTTCCAGTGTGTTGCTGCAGGAGTGGAAAAGTTTATGAAAGAAAGATCAGATGATGCTATTTTTTCCTGCCCTCCACCATCCTGTCATAACACAGAATTAGAATTTCACAAGGAAAAGATGTTGAAAGGAGCTGGAAGGTGCCACCTGCTGGGAACTAAAATTTAGAATGATCACAACAACAAAATCTGTGTTTTTCCCTCCAATTTAATCCTCTAATAACAATAAAGAAGTATCATTATCATTGAAGACTCTAAGAAAATTACCATAGAAAATGTAATGGTATTATTTTCTGTACAACAACATCTCTGTGGTTATAAAAATATAAGAACAATTTGTGGTGTGAATGTCATTGTCAGTGACAGATTTCATCAAATGTGTATTGTACGTTTTACATATTGCAGTTTTTCGCTCGTGTAATCGTTTGCATTAAGAAGCTCACTTGAGAAACACAGAGGTGTCGGCTGCACCAGAGTGTGATGATTTTAGTAGTGTGACGACTACTAGGGTGAAAGATAAGCGCCCTTGAGGGGTGGAGCTATTATAGCACATTACCTACGTTTTATACAAATACACATGAACTAATATTATTAGACGGTCTTTGTTTCAGGTTTACTTAGGCTCGGTGAAAACTGTGTGTACATTTCTTGAATAAACCTTGTGAACAATTTATCCACTTACCAACTCAGCTGACAAAATCCCTAAAGTTATTTAGCTTGCATGCTGACAGAGCTTTGCGCTTCACTCCTTCCACTGTTGATTGAATGAAAGGATACACGGTACAATATATAAAACATAGAACATTTAATTTAATAATAATAATAATGACTGTACAGCGCAGAGAAACTAGAATGAAGTTATAGTGACCAGCGAAGTCCGTACATGTTCCTGGCTGGCTAGTAGTCACTGTATCAACCGGGCTGCTAAAACCACACATTTTGCATAGATACAGATTCATTTTATCGTGTCACTCTCATTTGTTTGAACACGTTTAAAAATAAGTGTCAGTATGTTACCAAAGCAAATCTTGCTGCTGCCTATGCATGATGATGACGCTTGATGCTCTTAGTTTTGTTGCACGCTGACTTCACACAAATTGCCTCAGAGCACTTGTGATAACCGAGGCTGCTACATGTCAGCTGTTCCTGAGCAATAGTTTTGTTTGCAAAACGAGGCAGAGATGCTCCATGGGATTCATCCCTGTGCTTCATCTGCATTAGGAGCTTGCAGCCTTCTGCTGTGAGTTAAAATACGAGTAGACCTCTCTGTGTCTCATAGCAGTGGTTTAAGTCCTGGCATCAGACACCTTACTTTACTTTACTTTACCTGGCAGCGCTTTTATCCAAAGCCATTTACAAGGACAAGACACTAGCATCTGCCATTCGGCTTCTGTTAATTCTGAGCTAGTACAAACTAAGAGCCCTGAAAAGACCCCAGTTGTCAAGACAAAGAACATGCTAGGAATTGTTAAGTGCTAGATGATATTTGGTAAAAGTGTGTACATAACTCATACCACTGATTAACTACTAAAGGCAGAACATCTCTGTATGTAGTCTCTGTAGGTGCACAGAGCTTAACGGCTACCTGCTGCATCTCCCAGGTGAGAGTCAGGCACCATGGCCCAGGACAGAGTAGAAGCTGTTGATCTTACCAGGATACAAGTAGTCACTTATTGAGCCAGGCAGGAGAGATTATGTGATGGTCTCCCAGGGGGCATTCTCAGACAGATGTGAATGTGGAAGCAGACCTACACACTGCCACTCACTAACATAACAGGGACTTTACAGTGGGTCAGCAGAGTCCTAGGGTTCATTGACCCTGTGAGCAGAGCAGGACAATGAATGGGCATGCCCTGCTGGACCTAGATAAGGAACTAGGATAAGGGTGGAAGTGTCAACTCTAAGCAAGAAGCAACTTGGGTTCACGCCAGGAGCCATAATTATCTAGGATGGGAAAGGCAGAGGGGGATGTCCCCCCACCCATCCGCTGATTAGGCCAAGGGGTCATTCATGAGATTTCCCAGTGAGACGAGACTTGGGGTTCGGTCTCCATATAACTGTATACAGATGTGTGTGAAAACATGAAAGGACGCTCAATCAGAGCTGATTTACTGTTTTTTGCACGGGGACACAGTGGAGGACAATATGGAGGTTTCCTTTCTGTACAGTTTATTAGAGTCACATCCAGCAGCTGCTGCATATAGCATAGTGATTAGAAATGAATGGTTAAACTATTTAAGTGTATTATTGTTTATTATTTCATTTGTTCAGGTTTCTGCTAGGGATGGACAATAAAACAATACAGATATCTATCAAAAGCAAATGCAATAGTCTACTTATTGCAAAAGCCGTGATGCCAGTAGCGCTGACAAAAATGTCCCATTTAAGCAGATTCGTCATCATCAGGGAACCTTTGTGTTTGACAGAAATAGTGCTTTGACCTATTTAGTGATGGATATTGGTTTTCACTGAAAATGTGATCACATTGCACTTTTTTTGCCACTTTTTGTTGACATCAAAAAGTTATGTGGCATGAGTTCACACCTGCCACCACAGAAAATGTCAGCATGTTTAAATTAGGTTAGAATTGCTTGTTCTAACCTGTTCATGGCATCTATAGGCTATCTACAGGTTATTTAGTGACATGGTTAAAAATGGAAAACTCAGTGTTTCCCGTTTCTGTAGTCTGTTGATTGTAAAACTGCAATGATTAATGTAAAGACAACAGTATCTGATGGCAAACTTAGGACCTGTTCTGGTTCCAGCTGACATGTAAAAAGGAGTTACCTGAGGAGGTCTCCGTGCTTTTGTTGCCAGTCGGAATAGACACCGGATTTCCCAGCCTGTAGCTCCACGTTGAGACATGCCTGCCTGTTGAGTCATTTATTGTGTTTGAGAATGTTTGGCCCGTGCGCAGCCATACGTTTTCTGATGTCGCCTGCATTACCACAGAGAAAGTGCGGATCCTTGTTACATTTAACGGGGTCACCCAGGAGAGAATGGAAGAGAAGGGTTTGTAGAAGGTTATTCTGCAGTGCCCTATCACGATGTGTCTTCTGTTCAGAAGCCAAAACATTTCTATGTTGGTAGACGAAGTATAGGGGGTGTGTGTGTGTAGAGTTCCTTTCCTGCATGATGAGAACCATGGCCTTTTTCCTCTGCTCACATATTGATGTGGTTGGAAAGTTCACAGCTTCTTGCTTACTTCTCACTTTTTTTATTACCAACCCGCTGGTTGAGGCTCACCATGTAGGTCTTCTTGCTACTCGGATATACTTTACGCGGTGAGAGCGAAACCAGACCTATGAGTCTGGTGTGTACTGTAGAAAAAGAGTTTTAGTTATTAACTGTGTCACTAAACTGCTCGTACTTATACCTGGAGTATTTAAGCTTGTACAACCACTGTTCATCAAAGGAATCTGCCTTATCTTGCAAACCCTGTCAAAACACTTATGCTTTTTACTGAGCAACACAATCCCTTCACTTACATATGCTCTGTTGTGATGATGTCAGTTTTAAGCCTCCTACACTGTTTGTTATAGTGACACGTTCACATGAACACATGCTTTCCTCGTCTGCCTGCTGTGTTCTCTCCGCGTGTCCGAGCGTGCTGAGGAGACTCAAACTGAATGATTACAGAGGTAATCGTGGCTCCTCTGTCTCTTCAGAAGCCAAACGTCCTAAATAAAAGAGCTGTGGCTTAAAGCCGGTCTGTGTGTCACAAAAGCAAGAGCTCAAGATGGTCTTTACTCCCTGTTCTTCTTCAGTACAAGAAGACAGCTCATGGTTTGTTCCAAAAAAGGATGCATAAAATTGTAGGGTGCTCACAGACATCACATGTCCTCACACATGAGAAAAAGGAAAACGATGGCGTTGCGCTGCATGTGGATTGTCTTCTTTTAGGATAAATAGTACTTCATTTTCAGGTCAGTTATTTCCTGAATTGTATTTTCAGTTTAATCTGTTCTGTGTGAAAAGCACACTGACCACTGGCCATAGCTGGGCTGCTTGTGGTAAAGGCTAAAATTTAGATCTACCAGAAGGGGTAACCTTTTTTAAAGACAATAACATTTAACTCTCTCTGTTATTTATAGCGTTTGTATTGTCTGTTTCAGCTACTGCAGAATAAACTGCCTGAGAATGAAGTCAGGTCAGACCAGCCAAAGAATAGCTGCCTGTTATGCTGCCAACACAAGTGCTATCTTGTCATAATAGTTGAGCTAACACATCATCGTCATTGTTTTTTGGTTTACACCAATAAGCATTTACTACTTGACTGTTAGACATGGTAATGTGAAAGATGTTGTTACGTCATAACCTGGTCTGGACGGCTACGACAAAACGGGCGACACATGGCTTAGACAATAACTAATGTTATCTAAGAAATTAAATCAGCTGTTTTATTTTCTTTCATGCTTCTGGGTTACATACAGGTCTTCTGTTGTTATTCCAGGGAGACTGGACTGTTGATGTTGCTAAAGGCTGCAAAACTTAATAAAAATATTAGGCCAGAGCAGAAAGCCACGGAGAAGATGCTGCAGCCACACACCAGATGGAGTGCCGCGAAATGTAGGCTTAGCTGCCTTGAATTAGCTTAGCCTGTGTTGTTACTACCGTTCTTCATCGTTGTTTAAACGCTGAATCATAGGTCACTAAGCTCTCAACCTAGTCACTTGATATTAAAGCCATTTTCACGTATAAACTGAAAATCTTTGGATAAAAGCGTCTGCCAAGCAAAGTAAAGTAAAATCGGGTCAGGACCTTGTTCGAAGTTGAACTTTCACACATGTAATAAACAGAGTGAGCTTAAGTTAGACCTGATCCCATGGGGAGAAACTACTTAATTTCAGCAAATGGCAGGGGTGCCTAGAGCGTGGAGGAGACACCAGGTAGTCTCGTTGAAAACAATGCGCCCGCGTCAGGTGCCTCCAGTGTGTGTTGGCCTTAAGACATGCATGTCAAGAAATGTTAGTCGACATATGCACACAGGCAGTTCACAACAGGCATCACTTCCATGGTGACAAAGCATCTCAATATATGTAAACACTGTCTGTGTCGTTCATTCATAATGCAGATCGTTAGGTTTCCAGAAAAAGGAAATTCACCAGTTTGTAGTAGAGGTGTGAGACATGGGAAAAGTACTAGTATTAGTCCCTCGTTTACATTACATCTCTGTTCTCTCTCACTTCATCCCCCACAGAGACGTCAGTACTCACCACATTTCCTTTTTTTCATACACATGTAGCTGCACATTCCCAACAGAATGTTTTTTTGTGTAACCCTAAGCCTTTGATGGAGAATGCTTATTGTTTCTGGGCCACGTATAGCTGGTGGGTGACTAATTCCAAGTTAGTGCCATTGTTTTTTTTACTCTGTGGCCCCACAGAATGTGTTCTGGCCAAGTCATTAAGCTGGACATTGTACTGACTACACATACGACAGTTCGTTTCCTCCAGCCTCCTCCTTATTCCAGTTTCCTGTTCTGGAGTCAGGCACCTGGATGGTATTATGGAGAGTTATGCTTCTATAAATATCAGGTAGGATTAAGTCACAGATGTTCATTTCTGGTGGTTTGTGGATCAGTCCTTATCAAAATTTAGATTATTCAGAACTACATCTATATCTCTCATTATTAATCAGAGCTATAATGGAAAACTCTTTCTCTCCCTTCGCCTTTCCTGAACACCTGGGTTTGAAAGCTTTACACTGTATTCCTTATGTGAGGCAAGCCGATGTTTGATAGACGATACATAATCACTCTTCATCACTACTGAAATAGATCTCCCATTATATCTCACGAGGAGCTCCACAGTCACACCTTTGATTTCACCGTACGAGAGAAGCGTGGTGAGGAATACCGAGTGTGGCGTGTATGTATAGTACATGCAAATATTTGCTTTGTGGCTAAAGCTGGTTAGTTGCCGTGCTGCATGCAGAATGCTCACGTTATTTTCTTCCTTCACATGCAAACAGAGGGCCAGCTGCAGGGGGGGTCTATGAGGGTGGTATTGAGTGTTACTCCTCAGCAAGATGCTGTGGTGTTGGAGCTTGGCGCCTGCTTTAATTACTGCATCATTAGTCCTCCCACTCTCGACCTCAGTTTTGGAGGAAAGGATGGTCCTGTCCTTGAATATATTATTTTGTCAAATTACTGGTTCTCAGATTAGTGTTGTGTTCTAACAACCCCTGCCTGCATGCTTACGTTGAACTGTGCCAGTCAAGGTTTAAAATGTGCTCAAGGGTGGGTAATGGAGTCATATTAATACCTGAGCATGCGCAAGCTTGCTGCGAGCACACTAGTAGAGTAGTTACTATGCCTAGAATGAATTCTGGAAAGAAATTGAGATTCACCGGTTATTACATATAAACGTTTGTTTGGATTGATCAAATCTGTTCACTCGTGCACTCCACTATTCTTTTTAATAATTCATTTTGTCCTTTTGTGCAATGTACATTAGTGTAGCCCTGAAACGGAGAACGCATAATTACATTCATGATGACATAAAGATTAATGTATTAGTCGGCAAATACGGCCTTTGACACCTTAATATCCCCATGTTTGCTTAATACTACAGTTCAAGTGCATGATAAACAGTTTATTAAGTGCTTCTATGCTTAGAAATGCTAAATTGAAGGCTTTATGGATGGAATTATCAGTGTGAGGGAAGCGTAAGCTGCAGCTCTGTTGTTGATGTTTCTGAGTGCTGAACAGCTGGGTGATGGTTTGACCCCTCCCCACCGATTTCCCCTTTGGTTTTGAAATCGTCACTGGGGCTTTGCCAGCTTTCCAGCTCGTGTGTGTATTTGTCGCGTGGGTGGCCCTTCTCACTGCCTTATCACCTCTGGCCTCTTGAGAGGGTTATCACTTCCACTCTTCCACTACCGACAGTGAGGTTTCCACTGCGGCTTGAACAATGCAGATCCTCCCTCAACTGACTTCCCTCTGGCAGCTATATATAGAGATCTGCCACCCGTATACATTTGTCCAAGTGTCACTCTACATTCTGTGACCCATTAACACTAAGGAGTAGTGGGAGTAGTAAAAATAAATATATATTTTTTAATTTATTGTTTTAAACTTTTTTATTTTGGCCATGAAGCTACATGTCAAGGTGTCCTTGGACCAGACCAGTAGTAGCGCTGACTCGGGTCTAGCAGCTGTTCAAACAACAATTTCCCCAAGAGGATCAATAACCTATTCCTGATTAGTATTATTACTATTGAGCAGCCATCAGGAGTAAAGGTTAAAGAATGCTTAGGGCAGCAAAAAACACAATTAAATTACCAATTATATTAATTTGTTCGAAAAAACTAGTTTCCCTTATATTAAGTATATGTATTTTGTTACGCAATAAGCTTTCATAAAAATTGTACAGATTTTAAGTAGTGCTCTCTTCTCTGTCATTGTATTACTCAAGGCTCCTTAAAGGTGCATAGTATCGAAAGTATGCAGGGCTGTGGCTCAGCAAGAATTGTCACTCACCCAGGTGAAGTTATCTGGAAGATCATTTGTGACAAGCCAAGTCCAATTGACATCACTCAGCTTGCAGGTAATGGCTTTCTTTAGTTTCTTTTGTTTAATTGAAGCCTGGCACAGGTTCAGTCAGCAATGAAACATTCCACCTTCACTGTACTGTTGATGGCAGAATTAAAATCATGTGCTTCGACTATTTAAAGCTGCCAGTTACATAAAAGCAGCAGATAATGATAAACAGCCCTGGGGTTTACCTCTGGTTTGTGCTCATGTCTTAAAGTGAGACATAAGTTAGAAACCTATTGTCTGGCTGCTTCTCTTTGTGCTACAGCTTCGTGGTCGTCATATCCAGGGACACAGCCAAAAGGGGCTAGGAACAAGGCTCGTTCGTCTATTTTAGACTCTTACATGCTGGCCTTTTCCTGTAGCATCATAACCTGTGCTAACCATTAGACAGTGGCACAATCAGAACTTCAGCTTTGTCAATGTTTGCTTTTAAGTTATGTTGTTTGCACTTTCTGTTAAGAAAGTTAAGTAAAGTGGAGTGAACATGATTTAATAGGAGTTTTCACAGATAGGTCAGTGTTTGAGGCTTAATCAGGTAGGTGACAGGTTATGCTGATCTAATATTGGTTTTTCCAGTCATATTTTCTACTTCCTTCTTATTAGCAAGACACGGTGCAGTACGTTCAATATGTCAACTCGCAAACCATTCACTACTTTAAAAGATTCCATCTTTAAAATTCAACCAGATGATCCTTTTGGGCCCCATGGACATGCGACCCCCTCCATGGGTACTTTTCATTTTCTGTTTATTGCGTCCCTTCCCAGCGGGATATTTGAGACTTAAACCCCAACCCAACCACTTCCTTCACCTGTAAAGGTGTAATGAAGCGAAGAGTTCACAGCACACATGCATCTGTTTGTGTGACTCAGTGACTTTCTGCCACCAAGTTTGTTTGAGTTAGCCCAAATGGCTTAGTTTTCCTAACAGCGTGTGTGTGTGTGTGTGTTTGCATCTGGAACAGAGAGATTACATAGAACTTTGTCTCTGAATTCCTGTTTACATGTCCCTCATGATGACCAGTCTACACTCCTTATCCTGTGTGTGTGTGTGTGTGTGTGTGTGTGTGCGTGTGTGTGTGTGTGTGTGTGTGCGTGCGTGTGTGTGTGTGTGTGTGTGTGTGTGATTGTTAGCATATAACCCATTTTGTCATGCCTTATTGTATGCCTTTGTTCTGCTGGAAGGTTACCAGAGAGTAACAGGATTGCTTGGGAGGCGTGATTAGATATATCAGATGATGAATGGGAACGGACTGAGGTAAATAGGAATGCGGTGGTTGCACCTCTTCAGCTGATGAGGTGTTTGTGAGTCTGTAGCTCATAGCTAAAGGGAGACAGCAAGGACAGCGTTGCAGAGAACTAAAGCATGTAAACAGTGAATCATGTTGAAGATAGGAATAGAACTCAGGCAGGTCAGGATTCTGTGTTCAAAACTTGCTTCTGTTCAGCTGGACAGTTTTCACTGTCTGCCTACATCACAACTCCCTCTGGTCTATGTGTGCACACTTACATCTAGAAGTATACATCTGTGTGTGTATGAGGGTCATTCAGTTTTATGACTGCATTAAAAAGCTGCATTTTCCTTCACAACTATTGGATGAATGGCCATGATCTTTTGCACAGATTGACATTCTCCAGAGGATGAATCATGATGTCTTTGAGCCCCTGGATTTGGCGGGCTGTAGCTGTAGACTCTCAGTAAACCACAAGCCAAAGGTCAAACAACCTATGCAAACGGTGACTTCACAATGCACAGAACAAGTTGTGAATATTTGAACGGGGGGGTAATGTTACTTTCCTCTGAACACTACGGCCACCTTTTTGGTGTAACTGGTACTCTCCCCGTTCCTGTCTCTCAATGACCTACATACACATTAGGCTAGTTTTCTAACTCTGCCAGTTGTATGATACACATGTCCTCTGAGATGTCGGCTTGCCCCATCACTTTCCTAACTGCTGCTCTCTGATGTTAGTTCATAAGAAAGTTGCAAAACTAGGTTGTGAAATTGTTTAAGTGTGTCATAAAAAGTGTAAACTTTAACTTCTAAAAAAGGAAAATAATTAATGCAGGCTTCATAAACAGGGTTATGAACAGTTTGTTTTCTGAAGTCTGTAAAAGCAATTGGACCTTTTTTAAAGCTTTCTACAGAGCAGCCACAATAAGGTTTTAAGAGTGAAAATAGAAGATTTGAATCTGAAAGAAGAAACAGAGAATAAGGTCAAGAAGGTTTCAGATAGAGCTACGGCCTTAGTTCGTATATTTTCATTACTCCAGAAGATGGACAGCCATGTTTCTTAACAAGCTGGTCGTGTGTCCAGTGTCTGCCTAGGTTTTCTGTTACCACTGAGGGCTGTGTTGGTGCTTCTGAGGCATGACTCTTCTACTCTGGGTCTGGGGCACGCTGTTGTGGAAACCCAGCTCCCTCTCTGCTGTTTAATTTGGAAGTCTGGTTTTGGGGCACTCTGTGAAGGTCAGTGCTGAGGGGAACCATCACATGAGAGCACCAGAGAGAGTTATGCTCTTGATTTGGTCATGATTTCTATTGGTAGAGCAGCGGAGAGTCTGGTTTGTCCCGTTTTGGGCTTGCAGATGAACTCTGATGGATTTAACCTATTTTTGTATGAGATGGATGTCCCTGTTGATCTTTTCACTCTAGATGGGGAACAGTGACAGGAAGAATTGTTGTGGGGCTTCTCTGAGACATTTTAATGGGGTCCTGATGGAAATGGAAACTCACCCTTTTGTGCCCCCCCCCCCCTCCGTTGCTCACTCCCCATTTCTTTTTCCTCCTCCACGTTTTTTTCCCCTTCTTTCCATTCTCACTCTCTCTGAAGCTCTCCCACAGCAGGAAGAACCCAATTACGGAGATATTGGGCGCATACTGAAAACGTGATAGCCTGTGAAATGTCTTCGGCGTCACACAGAGACAATGTTTGTCCTGCCCCAGTGCAAACAGGATGCTGTGTGCAGGAGAGCGGCGCGAGATAAGAACAGACAACGGCAAGTGGGAAAGACCAAAAAAAAAGGCAACCAAAAGTGCACAGGACAATATGGAGAGAAAGAGGAAAAAACAGCCATGAGACTAATGATGCAGACATGACATGATGACCCCGAGAGAGCCAAAAAAAGCCCAGTGCTACGGTTACAGTATAGTCAGTGGGACTCTTGTACAGGAAATAGAGGGAAAATACTACAAGACATTGCGGTTGCTTCCTTACTAGACAGTAGCTAGCAGTGACTTAATTTAACAAGGAAGTCGAAGTTTGATTTGTGACTTTTTTTTTGGCAAAAACTGAAAAAACAGACAAATTGCACGTTCTGAGCACGAGCACTGGCGGCAGGGATTTGTGTCATCAGCTGTAAACACATACTCACACAAAAACAGATCACAGGATCTATTTTTTTACACTAAGACAAGCATTATTATATATTCTCACTCTCCACTCTAACGCTGCTGTTAAGATGCTAATTCGGTACTAAAATGGGAGTTCTATATTTTTTTAAAGACATATATTGAACATTAGTTTAATTTATACTTAGAAAACTGTGGTTTCTTTCCAGTATCACTAATATATTTTAGTCGGACTCCCAAGTATTGTTTCCTTTCGTCATGACAATTAACCTGTTTGTTTAAGTTTGTATGTTTTCATATTGACTAAACACATCACAGCTGCCACACACATTGATTAGTGTCCAAGTGTTTACAGGCACAATCTAATTTACACGCAGTCTTCTCAGATCCAGCTCATATTTGAACAATGAAAATGAAAGTCATGCTTTTATTTAGGTCACGTTTTGCATTGGTTGAGCAAAAATCTCTTTTATGTTGATTTCTTGTGACATCAACATGTGCTGTGGTCACTGATACACTACCTCCAGAATTAATATCCAAATCAAAGTCACCCATACGCACACGTATAGACATAAAAACACTCTCCATCATCATCTAATTTTCCTTAGCACGTGTCTCTCTTCTTTTTTAAGAGCACAAGAAAGTAGAGCAGGTCTTTTATGTTGAAGCAGCTACAACCTCATTTCTGCTCGAGCAAGATGGCGCCGGTGAGATCGGCTGCCGTTGCGACTGCTACGACCTCTTTTACTTTCTTTTTGTCGTTTAACTTATCTTTCTGCAACTTTAAACCTCTAAAAACTAAGCCATGGAGT
>JAUMTR010000007.1:2907531-3002931 GCA_032270685.1 Microctenopoma stevenorrisi
CACGCACACTCGCACCACTCACATCTCACATTACAGTCTTCAACTTGAGTTGGTCACTCTATACTTCCACATCAATAATTCCATATCAGTTTTTATTTTACTTAGTTAATCAACAGTCCAAAACCTAAGGAAGGCCATTTGTTTGTCTGTTGTCAGAATGATCGAGAAAGGCGTTGCACATCTATAGGTTTGTGTTCTGCAGCTTCTAAACTACCTCGATAATGCGTGATCTGTTTTCTGGCTGTTGACTGTGTTGGCATTTCCCTGCTCCTGCTCTACATGGTCTTATATGGATAAAAAACAACAAAGCTAAAGGTTCAAAGTTTCAGCAACAGTTGCAGTATTTAGAAAAAAAAATCTATTATTAGACTGGTCATCTGATGAAGGAATACCAGTCAGAGCTAAATGTGAGTCCGCCTTTATGAAGCTAAACTCCACTGCCAGCTGCTGAAAGAACTCCTGTTAAAAAGATCCAAATATAAAAACATCGGTGTAGAATTAAGTATGAGACGGAAACATAAATGTCCAGTTTTCTAGGAAACTCCCAATAGTTCTTGGGAAAGTTACTGATAATGACCTCAAAGATATTCTTGGAAAAAGATTCTGTGCATCATAGCTATTATACAGATAGTGCCTTTGTTGGAATCCCTGATAATGTGACTTGCTGTGCAGCTCAGCTGCGCTCTCCGCACCGTCTGTTGAATTACCCCGCCGGGAGCAAACTAAACATGGGGATTAACCTTCAGCACTGCATCTGACATAGCTTTTAAATCTCAGATGGAATGCTTTTCTGATAAAAACAATAAGAAATTCTCACCCCTCTGGTCTGCTAATGTCTGTGCAGAAAACCTCAGCTTTGTATAAATATAATGCATGGTCTTTCCAGGCTGCACACAAGTTGTTGTTTGAGTGACTAAGATATTGTACTTAGAAGTGACAGAAGCCAGGACCAAGCAGCACTTTATGGCGTCTTTCAGTTTCTGGTGCCATATGGAACATTGTTTAAAACTTCAGGAAAGTGTCTGGTGCTTGTAAAAACTGAGTTTTAATTTCTTTTCCAGAGATATTGCACTCATTCAGACGTGGGTTTGTTTTAGTACCTCAGCTTTTCAGTTTTGGTGAGCTGCTTGACTGAAAAGTGTGAAAGGGCTTTGGACACTTTACATACTGCACATTAACTTTAACATTTAGTGTCAGGGGCTCTGATGCAGCTGATAAAGGGATCAGAGTTACTGTCCCAAGTAAAAAGTATTGGCTGCAGTGTTAATTTGATCAGATTTGTTGCATCGTTTTGTGTGAGGGAGGTCTGGAAAGTTTGGAAAACTAGTGGAAACATAAAAAATTCCACTAGCGTCATTCACTCCACTGTTTTTTCACTTGTTGTTGTAAATTATTGTGAAGGACAGTTTTGACAGTAGCTAAGAAATGACATGATCTTTTTCACTCAATCAACCCAAAACTTCCTAAAGTCCAAAAATCTCACATTCAGCACAATATATTACGAAGAGTGTCGTTGTGATTGTGGTAGCTCCATCGGAGATGAGGGAGATTTAACTCCAGCTGGAGACAGCAGAGCAGGAGAACCAGCAGAGGCGTGTTGTTCTGTTGATGAGAGAGAGGAGGAGAAGGAGCCACTTTTTAAGATGACACCTATGAGTGGGGTTCTGCCTCCCCAGAACTGGGAGTTGTCACCAGAGGTGGCAATGAGAGCAATTTGCTGCAAATATTAGCTGATGGTCACATGTTTAGCGAAATCTGTGCAGATATTATTTTAGCAATCTGAGAGTAATCTGTGATTTATCAACTCCATAAATCAAAGCATGTATTCCGTAATAGAATCGATCTTCACAGTGAAACCATTGACTAGTGAATCAAAATTTACGGAAGTGAATGAAAGAAGAATCGTTTCCACTAAACGCTTTCTGGTGCATGCAACACTTACAAACCAATCAGATATTAGATCAGGTGAGAGCAGCCATTTCCCGTCATGGTAAAAAGGATAAATAACACAATGCTGGTTAGTTAGTTTAATGCAAAGGACTCAGAGTATAGATCATATAGGTCTCATAGAGTGATTATTGCTGTAGCTTTACTCAATCTGATTTAGTAAGCGGTGTTTAGACCTGTGCTCAGGGTGGGTCGCCACGCTGTGTCTGATTTGTGACTTGTAATTACAGTGTGGTAGGTCTGTGTGACATCTGAAACACCAGACACTCCCTTCCTCTCTCTGCAGTGGCGTACCCTATTTCCCTGTTGGTCTGTTTTTATACTCGCACGCACGCACACAGATGCGGCGCTGTTGGTGATTCATAAGTTTCTTTGTGTTATCGAGACCACCGTGGAAAGAAACACAAACGCATGTCCCCGAAATAAATGGTAAAACAAAATAACCTGAAACCAGTGGCAAGCATGAAGACTCTGATTAGTCAGTATCTAAAGGCCTTAAAAGCCAAATTTAATAGGATCCTACTCATATACGTGTGATGCTATCTTTCCCTGTTGTCACCACATGTGGTCTTTGGAGACTAGCGTCATGTCACATGTTGAAAAGTGCACTACAAAATATGACCAAACAATGCATTTCAGAATATTTGGAAAGTCAGTGTTTACATGCAGCCAGGAGACACCTTTTACATTATAGTACATAATGATGATGGCATTTACACATGGAGTTTAAACAAACCGCCTCTGTCCTCAATTCACAGTTTTTATAGTCAACTGTCAACTCTTAAATAGGCATCTGATATTTTAAAGATACATTCTGGGTGGAGTATCACTCAAAGACTCTACAGTCCCCAATGTGTTATTCTTAGGCACCATGTGGACACAGGTCCTGGTTTTTGTCTGACATTTAAACACCACCACGCTTACTACGTGTTGGTGCGCATCACACACGTAAATGCTTATGTGACGTTAAATGTGACGTAAATGTCACACACCCTTTCATTTGCGCTTTCACTGGAAATTACCATATGTTCAAGGTTCCTGTTTTTGAGTTCTCATTAAATAACGAGACATTTGAGAGCGACGCAGCGACTCGGCGCATCATATTGTTGTGGGGAGTTAGCTGTCTGTGTTGAGTAACACACGGCAGAGGTGTGAGTGGGAGAGCTCGCACTGTTCAGATAGTAGCGACTGCTCAGTGGCTGCGCTCCCTTTTAGGCCTGCTGCATTCTGCACAAGTCCGACTCCTTTCACTGCTGAGCTTTACAACGAGAAGCACTTTCAGTGATAACTAGGAATGTTAGAATTATGGTAAGATAAGCTTTATAAGAGCAGTCTCACAGCTTGATGGGCACAGACTTAAAGCTGCGATGCCCTGCAGAGTGTTCCAGTGAGTTGTTGAACAGCATCACCCTCAAATGATACTCTACCTATCCATCTAAAAGTGTTCATTGCTTATGCACGAGTCGAACCACACAGCTGTGGTTGCTCCGAGTGGTGTAACTTCCTGTTTTCTGATGACAGTCTACACAAATCCCAGCTGAGTGCTGTCTTGATTCACACTAAGGAGGAGTGATTGTGCGAACATTTATGTACTGTATATTTAGTTTTCCCTTAGTTTCACCATTGTTTATGCAAAGTGCTGTTTTTGTCTACTTCTTTTTCCATTGCTCACATGAAAAAACCTATATAAAGTGCATCGTTATTTTAGTAATTGAAAATATTCAAGAAGGGAAAGTGCAGAGGAAAAAACTATGAAGTTAAAACAAATAAAAACATGTGCTCAATAAAGGGCTTATGGAAACCTTTCGAAATTAATTCATGTGACAACTAAGATGTTTTCTGTTACATTTTCTATACCCTTATATAGAAAATGTAAGAGCTTGAAAAAGTCTGTACCTGATTGAAAAGGTTTCCTTGGATGCAGAACAAAAGAAAGAAGTCCAGTTGCCACGACTAAACCTTCTGACAACTTCACCTGGATGAATGAGAATCTTCACAGACTATAGTTTAATATTTTGCTGGAGTGCTTTTAACTGACTTTAACCAATAACCACTTTGTTGCCTCCTCGTCTTCTGCAGCATTTTAATCTCAACAAGTAAGGAAGTTGGTTCCACGAGATTTTGGAACCGACCTAATAATCATAGCAAAATGTCGGATAGAAGCACAGACACACACATACACACAAGTTTTAAGACTCAAATGTGCCCCCCCACAAGTTTGGTGTGGAAAAGGCTAGGCCAGGGGGAATTTTAACGTAAGAAGCACTTGAGTTGAATCATTACTGGCTTTTGCTTTAATCCTCCTCCATACCTAGTCCCTCATAAGGATGAAGACATCTCTCTGGACTCAATCTAGGTCTAATTAAGTGTTTTTCTTGGTGTGCTCTGATTAATTCCATAATGAGCCTCTTTGATGTGGTGTTACATAAAACACCGAGGGGGCACACCTCCGCGTCATTCTCCACTGAGCAACTGTGACAGAGTTGGGAGAAAAAGTGACATTGGCACCAACCTGTCGAAGGACGTGAGGCCAGCCAATCAATCAGTTCCCCTGCTGATTCTCCAGCTGCTCTTCTTCCTCAGATTCCCTCCGTCAGCCGCTGGCCTCCATCTATGCAGGGTATTTTTAGTCAACTGCCCGCTCCCCTGAAAACACACACACACACACACACACAGCTGGGCCTGAAGCCTACATGAAAGGCCTGCGTTGGACTACCGTACATCATAACATCTTCATTTAGGTTCTTTTAGTTTGGATGTAGCAGCTTTCTGTTGTTATTAATTAGCTTGTTTGCGTTGGAAACAAGGGCTTGAAGTCCTGTTATTATGTAGTAAAAATTAAGTTGAGCTTGGACCAGTATCAAAGCAGTGCAGAGATTATTTGTGAGCTTGTGAGCCGTAGTTGCTTGACTCTTTCCAACCCTTCCTGGTGGTAAACACAGACACTGGTTTATCCCTGCGTTTTGCATGGCAAATAAGGTTGGTTTTGATTCCACAATAAAAAAGATCCCGCAGATCCCGTGAATGAGCAGAACGTGATGATAATGCCGTTGAGCTTACTTTACGAAAACTTCAAAGCTTCTACAGTCTGTATTATTATTATTATTTATTAACAAACAAATTCTCCTTTGTAGAAACTATAAATTGTGTAATTTCCGTCTTTGCAGACTGGTGCCAGACGTTTCTGTCGGGATTGGTTGGAGAACTAAATTAAGCTAATAATAAGTTGGTGTTCACCTTTAAATCATCAGGCTGACACACAACTCAACTCATCCTAACTGTGCCAATGTCCTACCTCTTGCTAATGTGCCTGTTTGGCTGCTGTCAACTTTATGAAGCATATGTGCTTTGTCCGATATGGCCAAATACAGTTGTAGCTGGTCATGTTTGTTGCATGGTGAGATGTACTTACTGCTGAAGGTTTTTCTCTTTTCAGTTCTGTGTGTGAATTGCTTCAGATCGAGGTACACATGAGCCATTATGTTGTGTACCTTGCTTTTCAAGTTGTACCTCAAATGCAGCGTTTCTTTTTCTGTGTGTGTCTGATATTAGTGCCAGGTGTAACCAAGCAACCGTTGCTTTTTTAAGACTCCTCATCTCTCCTCCCTTCTTTTCAATTATGGAGGTTGCATGCTGCAGAGCAAAGGCTATTTAGAATAGTATTTCTCTTGCCTCACGCTGGTGTGGCGGGTCAAAGTCAAAGCTAGGAACGCCTGCTGGGATGAATAGATGAATGGCACACTCTTTAAGGATAAGACAGAACAATAATAAGCTGAGGGATGGGAGAATGGAAAAACCTAGAGATTAGCAGGACCAAATGAAATAATATTAAAGCTGAGGATTACGTAGAATATGAGGAGAGTAAGTGGAGAAATAGCAAACTCTTGTGGTGACCAGCAAATCTCAGCGGGACTGTTTGTTGGGACAGGTTTCTGATGTAATTTTCCTTCCAGCCTCAGTATAACCTGCCTGCCATAATACTGTGCTGGGCGGGGGGGTCTGGCTACATTAGGAGCTAAAGATTGCCTCTTGAGGAGCCACAGGGGGAAAGACACAGGTAATGAACTCTGTGCCTCTGTGGCAGTCTGACTGTTATGACCTCATCTTAACTTTGAGGGCTCTTAAATTACAAAAATAAAGTCAAGGCCTGTGCACCAGCCCTTCTTCCAGCATCCTTAATAACACATGTATCAGTGGTCAGTGGATAAGCTCGCCCCCAGAATGGCAAAAAGAGAGACAGTGATTTTCAAGGTGGGTGGCAAAAACCTGGACACCCAGCAGCTACAGAAGGCTGAAAAGTTTGGAAAAAGGATCATGCAATAGCAACTGAAGCTGCCGTAAAGGCTGGTCTTGTAATTGGTAGAAGAGGTCCAACCTGCAGTTTACGGAGGGAGAGATGGTTTTAAAGTGCTGCATGATGCAAGTGTGACGACCTGGGTCCGAAAGAAAAAAGCAAGCATTTTTAAGTGTTAACCTTAGAAGGAATACTGTTGCTCATAGGATACGTGGTCATCTTAATGATACACCCCCGCCACCCTGAGAGTTTCCACAACTCAAAGCTCAGAGAAGTTTAATGAGGAAAAGTTAAGCAACCTATGGTTCTTCTTGTATTTGTACATTTAGACACGAAATCTTCACCGTTTTAACTATTTGCACATTTTGTTGTAGTCGTGCTGTTCATAACTTTGACTATTACACAGTCAGTTTTAGACGTGAATAAATGGCCCACGGGTTTGTACTTTTGGTCCCTTCTGTGATTGAGTTTGACACCCCTGTACCAATGCAGCCTGATTTTTTTCTGGCTGAAGTTCTTTGCATGGCATTTGTTATATATTCAAAGGTTGGGTATTTGCAATCTGCAAATATCTTTTAAGGACACAGTCATCCCTACACTCTGCACAATTAAGTATTATGATGTTCTGTCCTGGTTACATAAACCTGAGGTAAAGCTTTACAAAAAGAATGTGATGTTTTCATACTGAAAAGCTACATTTTCTGCATCTTAAAAGGATTAGATACTAGATTAGATTAGTGATTTTATGTTTAAACTAATACCATCATGTTTTAGGCTGTGGACATTGTTTCATTATTCGTCTGTTTGAATGACATGCTCATCAACGTAACAGGTACTTTAGAGGTACAGGTCATTTTACAGTGTAAATTTAAATTAAATTCTTTGTGGTGGTAAATTGATTTCCACTAAAAACCAAAGCAGCGTGTCTCAGTTCCCCAAGCTGTGTGAAAAGTAGGACATCGACTGAAAAAACAAGAGGAGGTGGTAGAGAGAACTAAGAGAGGGAAAGTGCTAGGGGAGGAAGAAGAGGTGTGCATGGAAAGGCTGGGGAGGGCATGGGTTTATTTTTACACCTCTGCCCGTATAGCTCCACTTTCTAATTAACTGCAAATTAACTTCTGATAAGCTGAGGGCGGGTGGCAGATATATATACTCGATTCCTTCTGCTATTAGCCCACTTTCTCTCTGCGGCTTTGGCCTCCAAGGGCCGGTTCCTCGGAGCCACCCTGGCAAGGCCAACATCTGTCGGCACAAATCATCACACATCACCGCCGCACATCAGAGCTGGGTCAGTCTAAATCTGAACACTCGAGAAAGGCTCTGGAAGGACTTCTGTGCGACCATGCTGTAACTGTTTTCTTTCCGCTGTCTGCTTTGTGTCAAGATAATCTAGGACCTGTATTCCCCCAAAGAGTTTCAGACTATGTAGCTGTTACAGTATGGTTTTATAGATTATATGCTATGGTAACTGTCCTATCTCATGGCTGCTGCCTTTTTTCTTTCAAGTCCACCCTCTGTGCTGTTGAGTGTCTGTGTGATAAAATGCGAGACTCAGGAAACCTTTGAAATTGCGGCGAGTGCATCTAACAGCGGCCGTTTATTGTCATCGGAGCTGAAATGTTCTCAGTGCGGCATCGAGTGCTGCAGTGTTACTGGGTGGTATCAGTGGGTATTTGTGATGAGAGGATTAGGATATAAACTTCAGACACAAGTGCATCTCATGCCAACAAGCCACTAACTCTAACATATTTCCCTCCTAACTCTGCACGATGTGTTGCAGCAGCAACGTGCACGTGCTGTAGCAGTCTGACCTGTAAACTTGTGACTGTGTTCAGCCCTTGACGGTCAGGTGGCAGCTTTCTGGTTTTAATCTATCTGTTCCTTTGTTTGCTTGTCTCTCTCCCTCTCTTTTTCTCTTCCTCCATCTATGTGACTAATGACAAGGTCCAGTGCTCATGTCCTTATATAGACCTGTGCTCTGTCTGATCAGGCTAAGGCTGTGACGAAACTGCATACATAGTCTTGAGACATTTAGGTGCCCCTGGAAATGTCAACACACTATGTATTAAGGATAATCTCATAATCACGTTTATGATATGTGATTATACTGGTGGTATAACGGTGGAGATGCAGGTGGACTATTTATAAGAGGCAAATAATAGCTTCTTTGATGTTGAACAACTAGGTCAACATTCGGGGCAATTTTCTTATTTCCTTTCCTTCTAAATTTCCGAGAGTTAAATGAGTAGAATGATCCTGCTGTCATAACAGTGTATTAAAGTAAAGAGAGAAGTAAAGAGCGGGAACGTTCTAGGTTACAGTAAGAGTCTATGAGCAGTAGTTATGACTGTATTACCTGAACCTTACATTTATTATTGTGTAAAGGGCAATTTGATATTTTATGGGGAGTTACATGTAGTAAAAGTGTCTTAGTAAACAGCCTTGTTTAAGCTAAGCTACTGCTGCTAGGAATGGGACCAGAGCAAGAAATTGAGTGCTGATTAAGCAGTGGACGTTTTGGGTGTTATTTGGAGCTTTGGAGAGAGCAGCTGTCAGACTAGCTGTTTCCTCCTTCTTTCAGTGTGAATACTAAGATAGCCGCGTTGCCTCCTGGCTCCTCCCATGACTATACTATGACCCGTTTGATCTGTGTGCCCTGACTACCTCCTATACAGCAAATACCCTTTCACCAGTTGTCTACTAGTATATATCTGGGCCGAACCAGTTGCTGAGTGCATATGTTGATATTTTTAAATGTTAACATTTCAGTGTAGCAGTGTACATTTTTAAAGATTGACTAAAATAGAATGAGGGATAATTTTTTTCAATAAATGCAACATAAACTGTTTACATTCATAAAATGCTAATACTAGTGCTCACTTAAATCTTATTAAGTCATTAAGAATCTTTTTAAACAGTCCGCACTGTTCATGTTGATGGTGTCCTGATGCCATCCAAGGTTACTGCACCTATGTCTGTAAGATCTTTATGGCTTTGTTACAGACACCAATAGAGCCTTCAGATTCCTTGTGTATTCTTATTATAGACTAGTCTTGTTAGGACAAACTCCCTAACACACACACACACACACACACACACACACAGCTGTTCATCAGACCAAATTATCGACATAGGGAGATCTCTCCTTAAATGGTAGACTGCCCAGGGCTCTCTCTCTGTTTCCACTGCACAAATGAAATGAAGTCCAGGTCTGGGAAATAGCCTTTTAAAGTGGAGGAGAGCCAGACAGGGGGATGACAAATACAGGCAGTGTATAAAAAGGTGAGAGAGAAATGTCAAAAGGCTTGCTGCTATCCCAAAGAACATGATTTGTGACCTTAAAAGAAAGACACTGTACCTGAAGTGAGACAATGCCCAGTCAACCAAAGGACAGACAACAGGTCTGGTGGATGTACAGTACATTATCTCTACTTATCTCTACTATCTATATCTATATCTCTCTCTGTATATATAGATATCTATATATATGTATATCTATCTATACATCCATATCTATATCTATAACATACTAATTAACAAGACAACATCCTGTTGGCCAGTTTGCTTCTAATTAGCAAGTTTCATGACGCAGCAGGACCTTTCTGACATTTAAAGCTAGTTAGGGCACATACTTTGAACCTCACTTGGTCTTTGATAGAAAACACTCTTGATGATGCTAACAGCTCATCTTTTTTTCTCTTTCAGCCTGAAGATTTGCAGAAGATATGGCTGAGGGCATTTTACCAGGTAAGTAATATGGAACTGATAATTATCAAAATATATTCAATATATTATGGAGGAAGGACACATGTTCTTTAATGATCCAGTGTTAGGCATAGTCCTGAAGAAACGTTATGCTCTCTGTGTAAGGCTCTGCCATGTGGCCAGGCTAGACTGCATGTCATTAATGGCAGCAAAGTATAGCGCAGCACCCGTGTTTTGTGATCTCTCTTCACCGCAGTTTCCTCATCTTGTGTAGGAGTATGACTCTACTTGCATTTGCTCATTTATACATGTGCAGCAACATGAATGTGCTTCTCTTGTTTTGGCGCGACACGTGTCGACTACGTAACCTAGATGCTGTCGTATAAGTGGGTGGTTGTGCAACAGAATTGATGCAGAATAGCTACAATTGAATTGGAAAAAAAGCACCTGGATGATTTACTGTAGCATGTGTCTACTGCATCTGCAGTGTGCAGTAACAATAGTTATTATTTATATTTATATGTATGTTTAAGAATTCTTTCCTGCAACAGTACTGGGGAGGACGTGTCCTCATTTGACCAACCTAAAAAATCTTTTAAGACTAGTTTATGACATTTCGTTTTCAGTTTGAATCGTGCAGTAAGTCATGTGATGGCTTGTGGTTCTTATATTACACCTTTTTGTGCAAAGAGAAAACCTGCAGCTATAATGATGCTTCTTTTTGTCATCAGCTTCTCCCCTTGTGTTGTCTTTTTCTTGCAGAGTAATGTTCAGTCACGCTGCTGTGATCTAAATAATTTCATTTTCACCATTCCATACACATTGTTTCCTCTAGAAAGTAAATGTTCAAGCACAGTCATGCTTCATATCTTATCTTTTTATCTACATAAGAACCTCTGACTAACCACAACTCTTTCCATTTGGGTAAGGGAAGTGAGACAGCTACAACTGTCTCACAAACTGCTATCTGAAAGTGACAGACACAGAGACACTCAGTTTTATATTATAACCAGACGTTTTCTTTACGACTGTGTGGTTGTGAATAGGTATATTGAGCGCACAACATGCATTCTGCAAAGGTCTTTTTTAAAAAGCCACTGCACAGAGCATTTTCTTGCAGGCGGGACCGTTTTGTCTCCTAACAATGTCCGTCTTGAGAAATAATACACAAGCTGCAGTTATTACAGTTGTTACAATACAAAAGACGCACAAACACTAGTTGACTGTTTTGATTTATAGCATGGTACAGTTTTCTATGTACAGCGTTTTTATTTAGAAGGATCCCGAGGCCTATGACCAGTCATGAGTCTACTGATAAAGGAATCAATGAACACCACAGCATAAGTGAAAGTGTTCGGTGGTTGTGGAAGGTTAGATGCAATTTCCATTCCTCTTTCATTTTCTGAACATAGCTGCATTTATAAAAATAAAAGAGCCGACTGAACACAGATTGCAGAAATATTTCACCCCTGGCAACATTTTCTTAACTGGCAGACACTGACACATCTGAGCCTGTGTGTTACACAGTTCGAATAAATGAAGGGGAGGCTACATGTTTATGAACAATATAGAAAACGTGGCACACACAACTTCCCACTGACTGTGAGGGTTTCTACTCTTCATTCACAAAGTAGTCATTTTGAGGAAATGTGTTACTGTGGACAGAGGTTAAATGATTGTTTTGTTTTAGGTTTTCCTAATATAAGTTCGGATGCTCTTCAGTAAGGAGAAGTAAAAACAGTCTATTCTCATATTTTAAATATATTTTAATTCAATGATTCATTGCTAGATCATGCTGGAATAACAAGGGTCATCAGGTTCTATGCTCCTGACAAAAGGGGGGGTGACAGGTCAAATACAAAATAATAAGATATTCTGTAAAAGCAAATTCTTGTATTGTGTTCACAATTCATGCAGCGAGAGACCTGTGGACCCAATTGTATGTGCAATGCCTATAATTAGAAATATTCAGACCCCTTGGAAGTGTCCACATTAGTTTATTTGCAATATTAAATCATTGTCTATTTAATTCAACGCTTTGACAAATATTAAAGAACAGATCTGTACAAAGTAAAATAAATAAATAAAAAATCTAACATCTTTATATTGAACCCTTTCACGACACTCTCCACTGAACTACCTGTGTCTTCTTAAACCAATAGCTGCACCAGTGATGATTTATGACGAGTTACTTCAAGAGGGGGAAAATCACTTACTTTCAGTTTTATAGTTATAATA
The DNA here is from genome assembly GCA_032270685.1 of Microctenopoma stevenorrisi. Classification (NCBI taxonomy): domain Eukaryota; kingdom Metazoa; phylum Chordata; class Actinopteri; order Anabantiformes; family Anabantidae; genus Microctenopoma; species Microctenopoma stevenorrisi. The sequence continues at coordinate 2,919,716 of JAUMTR010000007.1, forward strand.
AATGTAGAAACAAATTAGCATCAGACGTGATTTAAATTTGTAAGAAGAATAAACATCAATAAATACCTTTTTAAAGCTGAATATGACTATGATGCATTTAATAGGTATTTATCACTTTACCGCATTGAACAGTTCGCTTTCTGTTTTCCGTCTCCATCTGCTTACACTGCTGCTGTTTGGACAGTCAAGTATGTAAATCGAGTAAATAAACGACAAGTCAAACATTTGATAGAGAAGCACACAATCGTATTTACACAGAAGCAATTGTCCATTGGTTTTGACATAATATACACAATATTCCAGACTCACCTTGAACACACAAAAATATGCACCTGTTCAACTGTCAACATTGTGCTTTCTCAAGCACATTTCCCAGACGAGACAGTTCACCTAAATTACCAAGAAAATCCCACCTGGGTTACACGATTATCTCTGTATAATTAGGACACGTCGCTCACTTTACAGCATTCTGGGTTACCAAAGCGTTCTTTTTGTTGTCCTGTGGGGTTCTCATTAAATGCCAGAATGTGAAAAGAAGAATAACAATCGCAAAAGTCTTTAGATTTAGACAACGCTGCAAGTATCCCATACGGTCTCTTGTGGAATTTCAGGAATTAGATTCAGAGTCCTCTGTGTTGCTTAAGACTTCACACAGAAAGCAATCGACCGTAACCTTCGTTTAGCATCTCTGTCATCAGCATGGCAGGCTGTGGGTCTGTTTAGAGACAGAAACACTTTCTGTGAGAACTGGCCTTTAGTCCTAACTAACAGTAACAAACAAAATATGCTGCTAGTTGAGCTGCACGGTGGCCTCGGCTTGTCTTTGTACTTATTACCGTCACTGGCATGTGAAAACACGTTGATTGTCAGATGACTCCAGTCTGCGCATTATGTTATGTTCAGCAAAGGGGTTTTGGATATCATGAGCTTAAGAGAGTGCCTGTGTGCGGAGAAGCACGTTGTGCATAGGACTTTTAAAAAATTCTGTTTGCATTGTACAGCACCCTGTCGGCGGTATTTAGCCTGCTGATGTGCATAGTGAGAAAAAGGAAAAGAGAAGCATGTAGGCGCCAGGTACCATGAACCTGCAGGGCCTGTAGCTTCATGTACTGCCGCCGGGATGACATCATGGAAAGAAGCATCAGACCTTAGAAATAGGCGCGGCTGGGAACAACCAGCAGTGATCGGTAGAGCTAACAATGCTCAGACGTACTACGCTGGATCACGCTGATGTTGTTGGACAACTAAAGTGTGTTGTGCGTGACTTTGTGTTGAGTTGGCAGAATTCCGGGGGCAGTGTCATAGAGGGAAATTTTGGTCTCGCGCCCAATAAATTAAAACGGCATTGTTGCTTTAATCACATGGCAAAATCTTTTGAAGCGAGCTGCTTTACCAGTTCACACCATACCACCTCCAGGAATGCTGCCTCCATTGCTGCCCTAGGGCAGCTGTTTGCATTCCACACTTACAGGGCTTACAAGAAGCGATATTCCACTCGGCATCCTGGAACATAAACAGTAAAGGCAGTTAAACTGGTTTTTGATAGAGCTGCACCAAAGATCATTATATGAAGTTGCTATATGATGTGTATTCAGAAGCATGTTTGCAACAGCTACTGTACAGCCTGGTACAGTGCTGGCACGCTCTTCTCTTGGGTTTCCTCTACTGACACTGGCCTGTTGTGGAGAGGCTGCCTCTTCATACCAAGATTTTGTGGAACAATAGTCCGAAAGACCTGCAGGAATCTGCTGCAGCGTGCGAGGTTCTAGGGGAGTAAGGAAATAAAAATAGAGATCAAGCAGCCAGCCCTTACTCATTTATGTAAACCTTGACGTGACAAAATGAAACAGAAGTTTGTGCTATTAGTCATTTGGATTGTTCAACTGGTATGAACATCAAAGATTACAGGAAGGAGTGAAGAAGCATCAATTCAGCTAATTTACAGTAAATTGTCCAGATGGGCTTGATATCTCTCACCGCAGACAAACATGTTAGCAACCGGGTGTCACGAGTTACTAGAACTCTGACCTTTGCTCAGCTTGATTTTAGTGATGGTCGCACTTCATTTGACTGTATTAGTGAACATAAAGGGAAAAATTATAAGTCTTTGCTTCTCATATATTTTGCTGTATCTCAGGACATCACAGCCATTGTAAGCAAAGCAGGCTCATTTGCCTGCTCCCTACATGTGCACCGTGTTAAATGTGGATCTGGTATTGCTGGAGCTGTAGTATAAACAGTACTTTGCATTACACCACATTGAATTGAACAATCCCACAGCCATTTGCATTGGAAAGTTTTCTGGAGAGTCACAGGCCTGTGATTGTGTCAGTTCCTACATCAAGTCTTGTAGTCTCAAATTTGTAGTGTGTGTAACCTGTGAGTATATTATTCCACCTGTTGAAGCCACAAGCCTGCCATACATATACAAGAGTATTAAAATTAAAGCCTTTTCACATCATAAACTTCAGATTTCAGGATTAATGGATTGAAATCGGTTGAAATGGTCATAATCTATATTTAAAGTAGAAAAAGTAAAAGCCAACAACGTATTCTTTAAACCTAACAGCGGGACAGAGGTGACTGAATGCTGTAGTTTGTAGGCAGTAAAGTTGAGTGAATACTTAGCACCTCACAGTCTGGTAAAATGAAATGTAGAGGAGAGCAACAACAGTCAGTAGTGAGATTATTAAGTTTCAAGTCTGTTGGACTTTTTTTTATTTTCATAGTTACCACTTTAGCTTTTACATATATTTCTGTTCCAACATAGCAGAAATATTCTAACAGAACAGTGTGTGTTTTGACTTTGATATTGTAATTATCTGGCTCTTATCAGTTAAATCTGCTCATGCATTTTAGTTTAGGGCCGGAACATTAAAACATGAATGTGACATATAAAATTGAGGCGAGCAACTCTGGGTTTCTACACACAGCTTCGTCTTCAGCTGAAGAGCTTTTTACATGTCGACAAATATTTGAACTGCGTTTATCGCTGGCTCCTTAACTGACACTTCTTTAATCTTACGTTTGAGATCTTTCTAGGTTTCACGTCCTCACCTTCACACATTTCTGTGTACTTTGATGTTGAATCTTCAGTTCGCTCGTCAAAACTTTTCAACACATTAACAGAGACTCGGTGGACCTGTGACAAGCGGGAGGATTCTGGGTGTTTGTTGTTGAACTTTGGTGTGCGGTCGTGAATGTAGCAGATACAGTATGTCGATAGTCACATACACATTTACAAGTCTACAGTTTAGATGAATGAAATTTAAATGTTGTCAACAGTTATTTCATGGAAAGGAATGAGGGAAAAAGAGAATCATCCACATCAGATACATCACCGTGTGACGTCCTTGTGAAGTTGAGAAATGATCCCATGTGGCAGCCCTCTGTTAGTCACGTCAGCACGGCCAGACAGGCTTCTCTCACTACTGCTGCCACAGCAGCTGTCGCTGTCCGAGGGTTGTTTCGGACAGGCCACTGCTTCTGTTGACCATCATAAAACCAAGCTTCTACATACAATATTTGGCTGATTAATATTAGACACTAAGGTCAACAGAAGTTCTTGTTAGCAATGGTGAGTTTTTATTAGACACTGTTGACGAGTTTACTGCAGCGTAAAGCAGTATAACTGGTTAATGTTGGGCTATTGGTAATTCTGCTGATGAAATTACCACTGGCCAAAGTAGATGTACACAGAGCTCAGCATTAATGAGCACACCCCATTATGCTTTCAATCACTGGCCCACGTTTGTGTGAATATTTTGTAGTGTAATATCTCTTTGAAAATGTTGACTTTAAAAGGAAACTTAAAGGATTTCTGACAATTCTGTTGGTGTACTCATTTGTGCTGAGCCCTGTAGGATGTAGCATAGTAGCACACTCACATGCACATGTCAGCGTCCACACATCCCACAGGTTAGTTTGGAGCCTGACATTAGCTGAAAGCTCACTGGGAACGTGACCTTCTCTTATGTGAGTTGATAGGTCTTTCCAGGTCTGAGCTGCTGCAAGTCCCAGCTCCTGGGTCATCGAGCTAAGTGACAAGCCATAGGTTGATGGAAAATCCATAGTGTTATTGCCACACACATTACTTTTATTTGATTGGGCTTGTAGTGACCATAATGCAGCACTGAGACGGGCTGCTGGTAAAGTAGCAGGGCTCCATTTGTGTCCAGGCACCATTTGCAGCCCCTCCACCCCTCTGTACCCGGTGACATTGATGTACATCTTCTGCCTACCATCCCTAGGCCTGACCCTGAGTGCTTGTGAGTGCTGTAAATCACTCTGCGGTATTGATTTTCCATTAGAGGTCAGCTACTCTGAACACCTCTGACAGGATGCTCAGAAACACCATGCCACCCGTTAGGGGGGTGTGAAACATGAGGTCATATTACTCTGGGTAAAGTAGCTTGCACAACGTGGATGTTACTAGTTTCACTCTATAAATGTACTCACCTGTTGGTGTTTCCTACCTAATATGCAGGCATTTTACATCGTTTTAACAGAACTTTCTTGCACTCTAATGAGCCATTAGCCGTATTGGTGTAGCAGCAGAGTTGTTAGTGGTTCTGTGAGTGATGTTCTGTACGACTGGTGTCTATTACTTTTTGCTGCTTTTGCAGTAAAAGTAATGGCAGTGTTAAAATTTCTCCGTTTCTTGCACGTTGGCCACAGAAAGTGACGAGGTCTTTAAATTCACAAACCAGAAAGAAGAACAGAAAACACATAAAGCCAGACAGGTGTAAGAAGCTTTTTTCCCCTTAATGAATAAAATAATTTAAAAACTGCAGTTTGTATTTACTCTGGTTATTTTACCTTGTATAATATAAACATTTGTTTAATGATCTTAAAGGGTACGTAGCCCTAAACATTGTGCTGTTCACAAGCGCTAACGCTGTTAGAATGTTTTTATAAATGAATAGCTCTAAACCACAAACCGGTTTCTTGGACTCCAGGTTTGACAACACCTGACCCAATTGAAAGACCATGTCTGTGTTTTGTCAGCTTAGTAATATTAGATTTGTGTAAATATGTGACTTTGATGAAGGCCAGATCACATTTCATGATCAATTTATGCAGAAACCCAGGAGATCGTGTGCATACAGAGCTTCAGGCACATCCATGACATTAGATGAAGAGCGGGCAACGTTATGCTTGTGGAACAAGCTTGCTAAGTGCCTGGTGCCTACATTAGCAGGACACTTTGTCTTGTGTAAATATAGTAGCACGTCACAGAGCCGAGTTAAGAAGAATTGTAGAAGCCCGGGCGCCACATACATATGGATTTTTCACTTGACTGAATGATTCAACCTAAGTTTTGTTTATTATGAGCAAATTGGCTTGCTGTAGTGTTGTTACAGCTTTTATTGATGCGCTTGCTATGAAGCGGAACTGTCTGTTGCTTTCCTTCCTTTTTGACCTGTTTTTCTCTCCTTTTCTTCACAGACAGTAAAATCACACAAGCCGCAGTTCTTGGCAGTGCACTGCCAGGAGGTTGGTGGGAAGAACTACGAGGCGTCCATGTCACATGTGGACAGTTTTGTCAAGTACGTATTGAGCTCATAATGTAGTATTCTGCACGTATTGTTTATCACTTATAGTGGGAGCTGAGTATTGTTTCTAATAAAAACACCTACTTGGCCTGTGGAGAGAGAATAACCTTTTGAAAATGAGTGGACTACTCCCCCCACTGGTCGCATCAAAGCTGTACGACAGCACCACAAATGTTTCTTTTTACCGTCTTTTAATCTTGCGTCTGGATAATTATTAAATAATAGAACCAATACTTCTTTACTTACTACTGGTTGTGCTCACTTCACCAGAGAGCTGTTGTCCAGTGATGCCATGAAGGAGTACACCAGAGCCCGCATCTACCTCGATGAGAACTACAAATCCCAGGAGCAATTCACAGTGAGCCTTTTTTAACGTATACTAATGGTGCATTTGCCTTCCTGTGAGAAGGTACTGTGTCTACAAACTTGAGCATAATGAATTTCAGGGGAATCAACAGCTCACCAGTAATCAGTACATCTGTGCCAAAAAAGTAAAGTCAACAACTAAAAACATTTTGCCCGCTGATGCCGCAGCAGCTGTAGTACCAGAACCATATTATGACATTTTTTATAAGCGTTCAGGTTTGACAGGCCCACGTTTTTCTGAATTGTGTCACTGCCAAGGAAATAGTGCACACAGCGACAGTGAACCTGCATCATCACTCAGCATTTAAATTAGGACATTGTGGTGGACCTTTTCCCCCCAGTAGATATATTTTAGATTGTGTGTCAGTTGCGAAAGTGTAATTGTCACAAACATGTCATGAAAATCAGTATTTTATTTAATATGACTTGAAAGTCTGTTCAAAGTCCAGGTTGTTAAGCACTTGGACTGCTAGTGTGAGAAAATATAATTTACATACTGATTAACCTACAACTGTTGATGTAATAAAAAATAATACACAGACAGTTAAATGTCCGGTAACAGACAGTTAGCGGCATCTAAAAATGCAGTTATTAGAGATGTATTGCTTGGTGTACATTATTGTTCACCCGAGGCTTCAGTCCCAGCTGAACCCCCCCTTCAGGCCAGTTTTCCCTCAGTTGACCACTGGATGGCAGTAGATATTTGTTGTCAGCACTCGGGTTAATCCTTCTTCAGTGTGCTAGTAGACAATGGCCTGACAGATCATTCACAAGTGATTTAAAAAGATTTACAAGTATCTTTGTATCAGTCTCATAATATCTCTTCTTTGCTAATACTCAAGTAAGACAACAAAAAACAGATGTAAATAAAACAGTCTAATACTGAATTACCTTTGGAAGATACATATTAATAAACTGTTATAATCATTTATATAATCCTCCTACAAAATAATATTAACATCTATGAATGTAATACGACCATGCATAGAGATATAGGTGTAATAATAATTGGGGCTGACACATTTCATTGATTTACTCGTCCCACAGCTCAGCAGTAGTACTGAATCTGACCTCTTGGTGGAGCCAAATACTCGCACCTGACATTCGGAGCAGCGGGTTTGAATCTCGCTCTCTGGCATTATCGTCTGGTTCGCACAACTTCAGGTGTAGTTTAATGTTTGAGGTATGTCAGGGGTCATCTTTGCGTATTTGGGAGATTATGTCCATAGAATATTAGTCATGTTGATACAGATATAGACTCGGACAGTCTCGTTTTTCTGGGACTTCTGTCCGTCTTGGCTCTCCTCCATGTTTTGGGCTTTATCACCACGCTACATTGCACTGCCACAAATGCTCATAAATCACAGCATCCACTCAGTCGCATTTGGTCTTTTTAAAAAAATATTACAAACACTGGCCTTTACAGAATATAATTATCTGCCATTTCACATAAGCACAGCTAATATCCCAGCATTATGAGCTGTTTATTTAATGGTGTTTGTCTATAGATTAACCTTTTTGTTGTATTTTTATTTTCATCAAATAGAGATGGAAGCTTGTGTGTGAATCAGGCAGTGGAAAGAAAAACATCTGATGTGCTTTCTATGATGTTAATATTGAAATCCTGGCAACCGTAAATATGAATAGACTCTCCAGTCTTTCTCACACAGGGCTTGCCATTTAGCTTTGATGACATCACTCATGTTTGTTTTCTCAATCTTCGATCCCCACCGCGCTTCGGGGATAATTGTTTGTTGTCTGCCTCGCCTGTCAATTTTCTGATAATATAAGTGAGAAGACTTTTCTGGGTCCACTTTAGATAAGTGTGTGTGTGTGTGTGTGTGTGTTTTATCATGCTTTCTTTGTATTGGGTTATGTGTACATAAGTTTTAGTATCAGTAGATAAGTGAAAAGCTTGGAATGAGTCTAAGGTCACATAGTGAGTGTGAGAGTGTGTTTGATTTACATTTTTGGGAGGTTCGGTAATGAATCATTTTTTCCAAACAACATTGGAATATGTGACTTATTGTATTGAAGGTAACTATTTTATGACAATTTGTGAGTAAATAACCATCAAATAGTGCGGATTTGCTCTGGTTGTATTTCTGTCCTCAAATGATGCACGTGGGTAATTTCTTGATTTTGAGATGCTACGTGTAGCACCTTGATGCTGAAACAATGAGAAGCACGCTGGAGCTCTTTCTCTCCTCCCAGAGGAAGGTAGCAGCGATGGGGGAAGAGCTTGACTGACACATCCCCCCTATGGCAGCGCCCCGGTCCTGGTGTTTTACAGCCCTGTTAAGGTATACAGCAGGTAAAATGTCAATTAGGAAGGCCCGCCCTGATAACTCAACTCCCAATCCACTTGTTCTTGGCCATTAATATTTATTGTGGGCCTGGCCCTGGAGCTACAGCCCATGACATCCGAAATGATGTGCGCTAATGTTAGTGCGGTGTCAGTGCAGCTTAACAGAAATGCCTACAAGCCTACAGTACATGCACAAACACACACACCACTGTCAGACTGTCTAATCAAGCTGTCCACATACAGACTGTGACTCACAGCAGCACACACACACTGCCTCCTCTTGTTTCAGGGCATTTTAATGGGAAATTAAAGGCATCCCTCATGCCTGTGGTCTGCAGGACAGGAGCGAGAGCAGTGACAGTGGATAAATCAGGCTCTGTGGCTTAACAGGGCACTCCTGTCTCTCTTTACACTGTGGCCCTGTGTGTACTGTACTGTGTGCATGCATATAACTCTATGTGCATTCTTTCTAATCTAAATTTTTTGTGGCATAGATCGAGAGCACAAATCATGCATCCAGTGGCTACAACTCTTAGCTCGAAGCAAGTTGTAAAAAAATTGCAGTTGAAATTTGCGAATATTTCCCATCGTGAAATGTTCGAAGTGGGGTGACTGTGCATCAGTTGGTAGGACGGTTGCTCATTAACCCAAGCATTCTGATTTGACTTAATTAGTCTGATTTATTAAATATGTCTGCAGCCACATGTTATTGAGCATGTGAACAAAGCAAAGAAAGGCTTTCAACAACCCTTTAACATTTAACAGGTGATTAATTAGCTGAATTCCTAATCTTTGCCTTCCCTGTCTCAGCTGCCTCCGTGATCTCTGTTCAGTACAGCAGCCCTGTCAGTAGCTGCCAGTGGCTCAGCCTCACTCTGCTCCAGAGGTGAGTCCTTAATTCTCCTCCAGGCAGCGTGCTGTAATGCAATCAACAGTATCGCTCTGCTCCGCCAGGAATTTATGAACACTTAGTGTCCCTCTTTGCTGACAGGGCCCCAGCGCGAGTGTGTTTATGGTATTACCTAGAAATGCGTGTCACTTGCATTTATTAGCTTTTTTTTTTATAAAACTGCATCTTTTATCGCCATCATGTTCCACCACTTTATGATGAAGCACAACCTGGTTGCATATAGATATTATATAGTTTCTAAAGAAAGCCTGGTCCTTCAGAGGAGGGGTCCGTTGGTTTTACCTACAGAGGTTAACAACCAGGACCAGCCCTCCTCCTCTCGGCTCTGCTTACTAAAGGCCACAGCAGCAACGTCTAAGCAGGTTAAAATATTGCAAAGTAAATCCAAGAGAGCTCTTATTTCAATATGGTGAGAAGTACGGCACCGACTGAGGCCACTTGCATGGAGTAAGTGTCAGCTCAGTAATATGGCCAGGCCATAACTCTGCATGGCCATCACTCATTCTCTCAGGCCAGACATAAGTGCATACACACACACACACACACACACACACACACGGTGGCAAAGCCGAACAAACACTTGCACAAGCGCACACGTAGCAAACACACACACACTCTTGACATGTGTTGAGCGACAATCAATGAATCTGCCATCAGACGTGAGTTATGAGACGGAGAGAGTAGGCATTCCCTGTGTGAAAATATTTTGACTGAAAATGTAGCTATAATTAATGGATTGTGTAAAGAGGTGGTGAAATTGATGCATTTATTACAAGGAGTCATATCTGAGGGAACCAAGGCTTTTGCCCTCCGGGATCGTCACAGTGCTGCTTAAGGTCTGCTCTCACACACCTCCACAGACACACACGTGCAAGCTCCTGCTCACAAACGGCGCTCTGATAAAGTGTTTACTAGTGTTTGGATGGAATGTAGCAGGGGGGAGTAAATCAGCTGTTTTAGAGGTGGTGGTGGTGTGTGTGTGTGCGTGTGTGTGTGTGTGTGTGTGTGTGTTGCAGACACAGATAATGATGTGATTCCAGCATGAGGCAGGCGGGTGTACCTCGCCTCCGTCCATTATGATGTGCAGGCCCCAGCCGATGAGGGGGCAGAGTGAAGGTGAGCCTGTCATATCGATCTTTTTAGTGCTAAAATATGAGCCACTTTACTCTGCTCCCCCGTGCAGTGATGTGAAAAATAATAACTCGGACCCAAATTAAAAATATTGATCGCTTAGGTGGTGTTGAGAGCAAATAAACACCCTCTGAAGGATTTTCACCCCCCACCCCTCCCTCTTCAGTCTTGTCCCTCCCCGCCCTGTGAAAGGGGAGGGACAGGGGGTCAGGGATGGTGGCTAGCTGGGCTGTAAAATATCCCAGCATCTCTTTGCTGAGAAGACTTCATAAAGCCCCACTGACCAGGCGCGTTTAGCCCTTTATTTTTCCCAGACACAAATCAACAAGCGAGCATCTTTTCAGTTCCGCTCCAACACTGATTGATTGGGTTTTGACTCTGTAATCTGGCATTAGCACAGCTTCATTCAGGTACCCCAGCCCACCTCACCCCTCCCAAGTCATCATTTTTTGCACATCCAAGCTTGACTTTTTTTTATGCCCTCATGCTGTAACTGATGAGCTGACACAGGGCCATCAAATGGGTGGGAAAACAATTGCCACAAGGTTAATTTTATTGCCTGCTCCATGCATTTGTGAGCAGACGGGAAGTGTCCTCTGCCCAGATCCTGATGAATGGTCGCGCCGAGTGGGCAGGAATGGAAATGAGAGGGGAGAGGCCAGGCACAGGGAGCTGGAGTCCCGCTGCTCCTACCTGAAATTGAAATTTTTTTCTGACACACTCAAAAACGGTATTCTAATATATAAAGGAAGCAATGTTCCATTTAGTTTGATGATGAAAGCTGTCATATGTCCTAGTCAATTGAGTTTTACGACACGCACTTTACCTCATACATCGGATGAAGGTTAATATCCGCACATCTTAAATGGCGGATGTCAGATTGTCTGTAGGAAAATCAGATACCTAGTGTCTCTGAATGCTGTTGTAATATTTGGCTCTCCTGGTCACAGCACTATTGATTGTCCACAAGGACGTTGGTTCCGTTTTGTGCCCGGGGCGGGATGAAAAGATCTATGATGGAGCGCGGAGAGCAGGGCTGGACCAGCATCTGCATCTCAGTGCGGTGTCAGTGGGGACGAGAGCCAGGCGTCGAGGAGGATCACATGCTGCCTGTTGACATCAGTGAGAGCTAGTGGGCTCAGAACGAGCGATACCTCCAGCTCCCTAATTTCTCTGTCTCACTCCTGTCTGCCGGCTTCAGGCCCTCACTCTGTGTGTTTGACTGTGTCTGCTCATACATGTTCGTCTGTGCAGCATTATTGAAATGCTTTAAGTTTATCTCCAACGCGCATTTTGTCCATACACCTTTATTCTTCCTCCGTCACTGTCTGTAGCAGCTTATTTTGCATGGTCCGGCTGACCCTGGCAGCCAGTGGCCATTATATTCCCATTAGCTAATCTCTCAAGTTTGATTTCCATAATCCTCTGTCTATTGAGAGCCCTCACAGCTCTCACGTAAAAACGACCCCCACCCACCCCACCACAGGCACTTCACTCTTCCAAGATCTGCACATGCATTCAACACACATGCATGTATATTCAAACACTATATCCTGCTGCATCGTTTCATTATGTTGACATCTCGCACCAGTGGCCAAGCTGTGAGGCTTTTAAAACGCGTTTCTAATAAGAATATGCTCCAAAACGTGTCAAAGCAGTTCAACGTTGAGTGAGGCAGAGGCAAGCTCTGCTCTGCTAGCGCTGAGATTTATACACTCGTTATTATTAGCAGTGTGTGGAGCTGGCAGGATTCAATTTGAAGTAAGTGTGGTCCATGTTTAAACAAAAACAGCTATTTGATTTACTGAGTAGAGCTTCGACTATGTGGACGTGTTTTTACTCTCCGCTCCCCAACAAGCTGCAGCGGTGGTGTTCAGCACCTTTACAGCTAACACGCCTCCTGTTAGCTCCTCCTGTTAGCTCCTCTCAGGTGCTCAAACATCAGGTCTGATAGTCCAAATTGACCTTAATTACTCTCAGCAGAGTTCCCTCAGAGTGATTGCTTCCATTGATCAAAGAAGACCTAACACCTACCACTCACACTCCACCCTTGACACCCTCTCCTCTCCAAATGAGCTGATAATTAATAAGGGCTTGCTCTGCAACCACCAGTCAACAGGCAGCATGATGGATTGGTGCGCTTGGATGCAAACCAATACAATGCTGAGCTTTTTCACAGCCTCCTAAAAGGCCCCTGGGTGTTTTTTGCTCTGCACAATCAGGCATGCATAGGAGCACCCACCCTGCTAATTAAATACCCACAGGTTGCCGCTGTTTTTCAGCAGGGAGGCTTTCTATCTGTTCACTATTGGCATGTATTTAATAATTCATGGCGCTGCATCACTCAGGACCCTGCTTAGGTTTGTGATAAAGTCAGCTGGAATTTGGAACATTTACTACAGTGCAATTTGCATTCAACCTTTATACCTACACAAACTTTCAGATATTTATTTTTCATTCACTGAAGCAGTCACACCACTGTGCGCTAGTTGCTGTGAAGCTGCCAGATAACGGCAGCTCCAGGTGATTTCCTCTGTCACTGAGCTGCTTCACCCACATTGACAACAGCATCACGGAATCATTTTCTTGTCACAGTTGTCTGCTTTTTCAGTGAATGAGCTGAGCGTGGATGCATCAGTAACTGATCTGTACTGCTGTGCTAATGGGTTCCTCTTATTTGGCCAGCATGTGACTTTTTAGCCGCTAATTGTGAGAAATGGGCATTAGCTGCTTATTTTTTGCTTGAGTCAAGGCTTCTCGTATTGAACTGCAGGTCACCAGCGGCACACTGTATCATTGTTGCGTGTGTCATTTGGAATAGATGTACGTACATGTGAGAAGGTATAGAGTGCTCTTACAGAAAGTTGAGGGCGCAGGTGTGTTTATTAAAAGTGATAGGTTCCCTCCCTAAAGTGTCGTTCTCGGACCCTGTGTGGCCCCTAACTGGCCTGATTGGGTGTAATTGGTGAGTCTGGGCTGCGAGGGAGTGAAGGGTCGTCATTAGCTGTGAGCCTGTCATAATAACAACAAACAATCTGATCATTTAATTTCCTTTTCACTTACACATCACATCACTTCACTTGAAACAGGACACACAAACACACATGCACAAATGCTGGGGCAAGGTTAACATGGGGCCCCATTTATCTCACTCTAACAATGACTCTAAATAGCCTTTCAAAAGTCAAGTGAGGAGGGAGACAAAAATAATCCAATCACACAATTACTGCTGGGCTTCATTCTATAGTTAAGTGCATTTTTATTGTGTAACGTTCCGTTTTTTCCCCTGCACCCTCTCCCAACTCTCCCACCCGCTCTGTTTTTCCTGCCTCCCTCAGCAAGCGTTCTCTCCCTGCCACATCTCATCTAATATGGCTCTAATTGGGTTTGGTTGTACAAATCAGATTTCAGAAATTGGGTTATCCTCCTCTGAAATTGGAGAGGTCCCTGGACCAGCATGGGTGGAGAGTTAATCTGCTTTTGTTAAGCCCTCCTTTTGGTGGCCGCGGCGGCAACATCAAGCTGTGCCGGTTAAAGCGTTTTAACTGTTACTGTGGACATGGCTCGTAATTTACCCCCTTCTTCTCCTTCTTCCTCTTCTTCTTTAGAAAAGGGAAAAAAGTCTCACACACACACACAGTGTACACGTCTGGCCATCCTTTTGCTTCTCCTCAGGCATATAATGACATTTGAATTGCAGCATTAACAGGCTTAATTACTTTAAAATCGTCATTTTAATTTACACTGATATAGTATTGATCACACATGCAGAGATTAAGGCCCTCAGTGGAGCGGTTGATGTGGAATTAAACAGGGCTGGGCCCTCCTGGGGCCCGCCTGGCCTGTCCTGCCACAGTCAGAAGAGGAATGACATCCTCCCCCTAATGAACTGGCAGCATGCGTAGACATGAATTTCTGGCCCCGCTGGAGAAGGAGGGAAATAATGGGGTTTGGGGAGTGAGGGCGGGTTATTCATTCACTGCCATGCACCAATTCTCCTGTGATTCATCCCCAGACCTCCAGACCACCACTGCCTGTTTGCCTGCCACATTCAGCCCGACTGACCTTTCTCCTGCCTAAGTGTTTACATATCTATCTATCTATATCTATATAGATACAGATGGATATATCTATCTATATCTATACATGTATAAATATATATTCCCTCTTGAAGGGAGGAACGTAGGGGAGTGTTAGGGTGAGAGAGGGAGCAGGGGTGAGACTCCGACACTCTAATCTAAAACACCCCGTGAGCGGTGGAAGTGCCAGTCCGTGATTTTCCGTCTCATCCTGGCTCAATGCTCTGTCTCAGGAAGACAACACATTCTCGGGGAATTGATCTCCTCGGTTGAGGCAAGCGTCACGCACAGCTGGTTAATATCAGGAGGAAAATCGTTACACGAAATCCAAGCAATTTCACCCAAGTTTAAAGTAAGCGCATGGCTCCTGATGATCAGAGTGTGTTGTGGAGTAATTAACAGCTGCAAAATAAAACAACCTCTCCAGTGAACACGCTTAAACAATCACACTCCACACAAGTCCCTATACCAGCTGGCTCTTACCGTGAGTAAAGCTAGGGCAGTGAACACACACAAGGAGAAAGAGTATCTGTTATACCTGACATGAAACATATCGACTGAAAATGACTGTATGTCTTTACCGTACATACTTCATGCATTATGTGATGAGTGACTTTGTTCTCGTAGAACAGCCCATTTCACAGTTCCTTGCCTGCATTTTGACCGGACTATAGTTACAGGACTATTGAAAGCTTGCTTTTCAGGTTCTTGTTCTCAGCGTCAACCCTTTTGTTTTTCTCCCCTTTTGTGCTGTTAGCAGCTCTAGAAATTATTTATACAAACAGGTACACATCCTCAAATAAGACACTGATACATTTGTGGCAGTGAAAAGAACTTAAGACTGGGCTTGTCCTTGAGCCCGATAACTACCGGTATTGCCTAAAATGGCCTCAAGGTTCAAGAGTAGATTGAAAAAGGTTGGGGGATTGTTTGTGAGGTCCTTATTTGATTGCATTTCCTACACCTGGATGTTGCTAGGTGGAAGCCATCTTGACGATGAAGGCTAAACAAAACAACAACCCCTTTTCTGTCATGGCTGGCAACAAACCATGACGGATATCAAGATGTCTCCAATACTCGTAATGGACTTGGCAAGGCCCGGGGTGGCTGGACTTAGGCCTTCTACTCCACTCTGTCATCCAATCACCTTATTCTAATGCTATTGCATTGTTTAGTCAACCAGCCGTCCATTTACATCAACCCATAACCACACAGCCACACCACAGAGGCACTTAATAGAATTAGCAGGTATTGTGCAGCACATTTCAAACACATAGGCCATTTTAAACACACACACTCAGTGACCCCTCCTCCCTCCCTGGGCTGATGATCCCCCGCTCGCTGTCAGAGTAATGGCATCACAAGCTCTCCATGCGGCTCCTGTCTCTCCTCTTTAACCGTCATAACTCCATACTCTGCCCACTGTGGACAGTTAATTCAGATCTTTAAATGTGCAGCCAATATTGTTGTCATGTTTATGTTATGTGCTACATATTAATAGCTCATAAAGCACATTTGTTGCATTATGAAATCATTTTCCGTTTGTTCTTCATTAGGACATAGGTAGAAATAGGCTGGCTCATAATTTCCCAGTCAGATTTGTGGTGAATGTTTGCAGATCTGTTCAGCTGGGCAGCATATAAATAGACAAACAAAAATAAAACTTCTACATAGCTGGACATTTGCAGTCATATGTCCTGTTCTTCCTTGACTGAAAGATTTTCTTTTTTTTTCAGTCCTCAACACTCCATCAGTGCCATCTGTTCAAGCTAATTTGTCTCATATGCTTCCCCTTTTGTGATTAACGGAGACCAAATTCACATCAGATAACCCCAAGCTTGTCTTAACTTCTCATTTTCTAATGATATTAAATGGGGCGTGTGCAAGTTTATTTGGAATGACTCATCTCGGGGGTCAGGGGAAATGAGCAATCCCTTCGTCCCTTACCCTGTTAAACTATTACCTATAAAAACATTCATACACTCCCGGCCAGAGGGTGTGTCCTGTTGGGCGTAATAACAAGCACCTTCCTCCTTCTCTCATCCCTCAGCCAATTTATTTTTGTTGGGAAAATTAATGCAGTTGGTATAAGGTTCTGGAGGTCAGAGGTAGACGGGCTTCAGAAGATGAGGGGCGTTGCTGGGCAAATGCAAAGGCAGCATGCACGTAGGGGACTTCCAGACTCTGCCTGATGAAACTTGCCCTCGAAGAATCGGTTAGTTTGAGGGCGGAGCATGCAGTAACTTATGATGTATTGTCTGTGTGTTTTTTGGTGCATCTCCTATGATTGACTGAGCAAATATATAGGCGCATTTATTGGCTACACTCATTCACCTCAGTGTTATATGTTCTTCTGTTTGTCATGTTTACTACAGCTTGAAAGCAAAAATGCATTTAGCAAAATATGAACGTGTTCGTTTGTGTAGCACTTTTAGTCAGAACATTTTTTTGTTCTCTAAAATCTGATGAGAACTTGAGCACTGCAAACCTCTGTCTGACCCCCAGAACAAATGTTCTGTCGTAAAGGTATGAAGCAAAGCATAACTATATAACCATATTTAAGCGAGTAATGCATCCCAAGTGGGAACCAATCATACACAAAGAGTGTCCCAGTCAGCAGGGTCCCTGCACGAGTTCAAGCCACAACTGCGTTCTGTGAGCACCAAGCTGTAGCTAATTACAGAAGCCTCTAATTAGATTAGACGTTATGATCTTTCAGTTAAATTCAAGCTCTTAATTTTAACTGGCTAATTGCATTTCTGAGAAGACACAAAACCCCTTTTTAAAGCATATGTTGGCTGTTTGGAAGCAAAGGATTCATCAGAATGCTGAGCTACAGAGAACTTAGAGATTCAGTGTTTAGAAACACGAGTTTGTGGCATTAGTTGAAAATCCGCACTATCACTAAACACGATATGATCCACTCAACTTAAATGAAAAAGTATTAAAATTAAAGGCACTGTGTCATTTATGAATTCATATCTGGTCCCATTTTAAAAATAGCTGCAGCTTTGAGATCTATTCAGATTTCTGTGGTTAAGGAGGAGTTCCATGATATTGATTCACTGGACTGGCAATGTCTGTCAAACTCTTTTCAGAAGACGCCAGCACCTGTCTGGTGCTGTAGTATTGTAACGAGTGTAACAGATGTGCTTATGTTGTGTATTATGCTTCCACATGACCTAATTACAATATGGTGCCACCTGGTCGATCTGTCAAGCCCTCAAAGAGGCAGTCCGGAAGATTTGTTGGTGACCTGCCTGGGCCCCTCCAAATCCTCTTTTCTTCCTACATTTATTCGGGTGTGATATTTACAGGAGAGCAGACGTGGGTTTGCTGCCACTCTTGACCCTGGCACAGGACTTCTGTCTTAAGTCTCTTTTAAGAGGGGCCACGGGAAAGCTGGATGCTGTGATTGTACGGATAAAAAGAAACATCTGCGTAGGAAAAGTCCTCTGTTGTTCGCTCTTTTTTATTTATTATTATAATAATACAATAAGAGGAGAAAAAACCCATGACATAATTTCTTGTTATCTAAGAAGCTGAGGCTGCATTTACATTTGCTTTTCATGCAGCGTCCATGTGCTCTTAGGGGCGATGCACTGGAGTATAACTAAGCTAGCATGGAGGATATCCAACCATTTAAATCAAGCCTCTGGGAATTTTACATAACACATCATTGGCGAGCATTGGTTTTTACATAAAGACAAAGACGACCACAAAGAGCCACTGGACGGGCGTCTTAGCCTTAGACGAGCCGCTGCGTGTTTTTTTTTTGCAGACTCCGCTAAAGCTTCACGGTCCTGTGGTCACTGTTGTGCTCCGAGAACGCCTCTGCTCATACCCAGACAGAACATAGACAGAAAGCCGCTTATTTTTTTATACATTGAGGCGGGGAAAAATAATTTTTCTGAACACGACCTCAAAACTGAGTTGAATCCACTCCTCTGCTGGGTTGAGTTCTCTGCGTGATCTTGAGAGTGTTCTCCAGTGTCTAGACCTAAGGAGATACTTTAGATCGCCATCGATTGTCCCAGTTCTGTAGAAGCTGTCATATTTTATAGATGTTTCACGAGATGGCTCATGATCTGGACGATGTTGACTTCATTTAGGAAGAGTTGTGTTTGCTCTAAGGGAGGAGGAAGGGCTCTTGATGCAGAAAAATTGGTGTCCTACTGATAAATTCTTCTCACAAGTCACAAAGTAGTGCCGCTAAGATGCAGCACACTAATATATTTTATTATGGAACTCTGCAATAGAGCTGTATCTCATTGAGCAGCCAAGGATGCCACTTTGTCACTGCAAGGCCACGGGAGGTAGCGGCTTGGGACAGGGACAGAATCAAAGCTGCCTCTGGACAGAAGCTGACTGATTACTTTTCCAGCTGACATCACAGCTCCGACAGCTATCCCAGTGTCCTTAGGGAGAGTTGAGTTTGCTCAATACTGATTATTTGGCATTGAAAGCTGCTTGTGCTACTGGTCAGCTGCCCCAGATAGTGACATGCGTGTGTGCACATGTACTTTCCTAAATGCTGTTGAATGCTTAAAGTAAAACAAAAGGATGTTCATTCAAGTCAAGTAAACAAGTTCTGCATTCAGTCTATATAAAAAAAAACTTGTCAAACTTCTTTATTCAACCACAGCGATCAGTTAAAATGATATTGCTCCTATTCGCCCTGTTACTTGTATGATGCTAATTCAATTAAATATTTCACAAATGAGGCCACATGAATAGGAGCAATATAAAATCAGATAATAATATAGATTGATGAACAGTCTATGACAACATTAGCGGCCTTTCCAAAATGCAGAGATGGAGCACACAAAAAAAAAATCAATGACCTCAGAGACCTGTCATTTGCATGGGCCTCTTCCCCTAATGGGAATACTTTTACAGACGGGGAATTACAAGTTGAAATATTCACGTTGATTATTGGACATCCATAGCCAAATATGATTTACATTAATGAGCGTAAGTATATTAAAGGCATTTTATCCCCCTGCATCTGAAACAATTGAATAATGGCTCTGGCAACCAAGCGGCAGCCTGAGAAAATAGAAAGGAGGTAATGTCACTTTAATTACTAATGGATACCTCAATTGTTCAGACTTTGATTTTTCATCTTTGGGAACAATCTAATAAGGCAAATATTCATCATCTCCATATCCCCTTTCAAAATGATGATTTTGTCAAGCGCAGAGAGCGTAGGTATTTAAAGAAAGTGGCCATTTAGCATGCCCCGCCCCCAAGATTAGCGGTTTATTTGAAGATTGCTTTCAAAAGATTATTTTCCTGTGAAGAAAGAAGAAAGGTCTTTTCATGCCCAATTCTAGATGTCTGATACACTTAAGGTTGAGAAGTTAACCTTGTTAGAAGGGACATACTCTATATAATTTCCTTTTAGAACTATAATTGTCCCTCATATAGCTCTTCACTGTTTGTCATTGGATGAATGTTACATCCTGTTTTAGTTGTTGTAGATTAAATTGGTCCGTGCAGTGTTTTTGACCCGAGCTTCATTATGAAGTTACAGAACAAGCTTAGCATAGCTGTCATCCTATAAGTGATCCACTTTCTTTGCTAAACTAATCTGTCCAATAACAATTCACCGTAGAATGAGACATAACAAACGAGTCTTTGACATTGCTAGGTTAAAACACCTAATGTAAAACATGTATAAGGTCCTGATGTCTTCAGACACTGAACACGTTGTTAAATGTAGATAAAATGAGATGACATCAACCAACTACAGCTGCACATGATTCTAAGTGTGTGGGTTATTTCATTATGGGTAGGGTTAAATCTCTACTGAGGTTTAGGATGGCTGTTAGATCAGCAGAAGCTCAGAACAAGCCAGCCTGACCTCAGTAGATCAGATACAGTGAGGTGAGGGTTAGATAAACAATAGGAGTAAAACTTAAAAAAGCAACGAGCATGGCTATTTTTGAGTGTTTTGACAAATTTGAATTAGTCTAAATTGACATTTACATTCTTTAGACTCATCTTAGAATTGTTTAGACTAACTTAATTTAGATTAATGGAGTAATTGGAAAAACATCAACCACTAAAAATAATGGAGGAAACTTGAACAGTGAATGTGTTACTGTGTGTTATCAAGTACAGCTGTGTGTGTGTGTGTGACGATACTGTTATAGCTTATATTTAACATATCCCAGATGGTTTGGTTGAATTATGTTTAATTTAATTTGCTTCTGTAATACTAGAAGACTCACAATACTCTTTTTATAATATTAGGTTCAAATCTGTGGATGTTGAGACCCGTAGTTCTTAGAATGGCTCCAGGCAGGCGAGGTTATCTGGAAGTTGAGTCATGGCACGTGCATTTCTATCTAGGTAGTTTATTCCTACACTCACCATAACTGAGCTCATTTTATTAATCCACTTTCACATTATAGCGTTAACTATCATAACTATAATTCAAGTGTTAATAATATTTATTCAGCCCCCGAGTTGGAGGTATTGGAAGTACCTAGTAGTAGTATTTTCCCACTTGATGATAAGAACTACAGATTCATAAGCAAGTTTGTGGAAGGGTTTTCTCAACCTCACCAAGAGGTCAACAGCAGCACGTCCCACAGCTGTAATCCCACCTACTTTAATTCTCTATTTTTATGTCCTTGTTAAAAGCTGCTGAAGTAGAAACATGGTATTAGGAAATATTCCTATGAGCATGAATCATTTTCTCAGAACAGGGCATTTCTAAACATTCTGCAGAAATCAGGCCTTAACCTTAATTCAGATTTTTGTGCTTGAATTTGAACTGGAACGACGTCTTTTTAGATACAGCATGTATTATATCAAATGTAAATCACCACATCTCTTTCTTATTCCGCTATCAGAAGACATTTATTTAACGACCCTCTGAAAATAGAAATGAGCATTTTTAACAAAGTTATCAAAGTCTTTTATCTAGATTATGCTGAAGAAGCCAATAATATGGTCTAGAGCAGAAAAGAAAGCCCTGGCATCACAAAGAAGCTCCTTTAAAGTCTGAGTCATATCATGTATACCCGTATTCACTTTTCTCTTTTTTGTAGAATGTCATTGCTGTGATGGTTTTATTGCTTTAGACTCCTGTGCCGGTCAGGTTAGGGGAGTGACTGCACGACAGATGAGCGTGGGAGGAAATTGGCAGATGGAAGCATCCATTTCACTGCTAATTAGGGGGTTCAGAAGCCCACCGACTGACAGGGTTCAACTGTGCAATGTAGTGCCTGCCAGCTCCCATCCCGTGCGCTTTATAAAACGCTCTTTAATTCCCCGGCACAATATCATTAACTTTGTAAGTGGATGAACACAATGGACAAGCAATTTAATTAACTTCTACCATTGAATGTTGGAGGGGAGACTAAATGAAATTAATGCACAATATTTCCCAGGGAGGCAGCCAACCTTGGGAGTAGGTCTGGATTGTTGGCAGGTCAGGCGCTGGCTGTGGGTTTGGCCAATTATGCCTTGTTTAGACCCATCCATAATATTTTCCTCAAAAGAAAATAAAATCAGTGGTTTTGAGATCAATCATGAGCACATGTCGCCCTGCATTCTGGGGGATTTTTGAATAATGAAGTGGAAGCCCGGAAACACTGCCAAAAGCCTTCAGGGTCTACCGAGCAGAACACAGGTATCATATGATCCATACAGTACTCGGGTTTACTTGAAATAGACAATCCATAAATTGATGGATGTTTTGGAAATGTAGCACGCTGCGGAGCTACAGTCACTGCGATTAGTAAGCTGACCACTTCTGATCCAGATTGGATCAGTACAACAAGTGGATAGATTGATATGAGTGTAATAAAATCTGAGTCTCAACCACTACTGAACGGTTGATTATTGTATTTCCATAAAGTATCGTATAACCACTCATGTTTCTCACAGGATGAATGATAACCATTCAGTTCGGTGCATACAAAATATTCATGTTCCTTCTTAACTTTGTTGGTCCCCTGACTAGATCTAATTCGGTTAATCCACCTCTCAATAGTATCTATTGCAGTGGCCATTACTGTGCAGACCTGGTAGCGTGGTTCTAGGCTTTTGTAAGCGCGTATTGTTATCGCAGCATTTGACACAGCAGTGATGCTACAGTTCAGCTTCATCCAGTGTTCCCACAATAACCAGTCCAACCTAGGTTCAGGTGTCCTTACCGTTAGTCAGAACCTTTTATTTGCAGGGATCAATAGTAGTCCTAGTAGCCATATAAACCAATTCTTCTGTGAGACTTGCTCATGAGGCTCCTAAAGGGGGAAATAGAGTGTTTAAGGTGCACTCTGTACGAGTTATACTGGGCAGAAATAGAATTACTATTCACATATAGTATGAATACTATATATGTCGTAAAAATACGTACTATACTGTATAAATACTATATTCCATTCTGGTTCAAATCCAACCAGGTGAGTAGTTGTCTCTGTGTGTCATGTCATGTCTATATGCTTCTGGGGAACTGGCCCGTTCTCTAGCCCAGTGACAGCTGGATAGAGAAGCATGAAAAGTGCTTCAGATAATAGAGAGATGAATGCTGTTGTTAGTGGGTAATCAACTGAAAACACCAATAGCTTTCTTTAGCTTATAATTAGTAATTTATCCAGTTTCTAAATAAATAAGTAGCTATCTAAAGTAACCTCGTCACTTGGCATGTTGCTAGTTGATGCAGTTGTAGAACAACACCTCATGGGCACCATCATGCTGTGTGGGGGGGGTCCTGGGGATGTTGCATTCTGCAGTCTCAGCACTAGATGCAGCTAAATCTTTTACATTTTATACTCTGTAGCCTGAAGCTTAACTTGAAAGTTGATGTTAAATGTAAATGTTCAGCCTTTACTTTTTACGTTTCAATTCATCATTTCCTTTCCTCTGTCCGTTACCTGTGCCTCTCCCCGCACACAAACACTCCAGAGACAAGAGCTCCTTCATGAGATGACAGATGGCTGTAACGCTCAGGCTGCTTTCAAATCACAGGAAGTGACAGAGGAAGTTTTAATGAGAGTTTTGTCTGTGTATCCAGTCAGGCCTTGCTGCCAGACGATGAATAATAGACACTGTGGCTCAATACTCTGAATACTCAATCAATGGCACTGGGAGAGGGCCTTGGCAAACACATGGCGGCCAGGGATGGGCGGCGGGCTCAGGAGGTGTCGTCAAAAAAAGGTTTCTCCATTTGTATCGCTGCGCTGAAAAAGCTACACGTGCTGCTCACTTTCGGACCAGGGTGTTTTCCCTGCCGAGGCTGACAAACAGAGGCCCTCGTGCAAAGCTGCTCTTCTGACGAATCTAACGCATATCAATGACTCCCTTGGTATGAAAGTTAAAATAGACAGGTGGATTCCTATATTCAGTATTTCTCTGTGAAGGATTCAGTCTTTGACATGGAGTATGTTTCGAGTTGAACCATGGATTAAGGTTGGTCTTTAGTGGCTAATGAGGATGTTATTCACCTATAAGTCAGAGCTTATGACTGTGCCTCCTGCTCTAAGCTGTTTTGACAGAACATGTGTCTCTGATATATCGCGACACCATTTCTTCATGACAGCACATCTGATTGACCTTTCCGATAAGACCACGCACGCGTGTGTGTGTGTGTGTCTGTACATTTCTGAGTTGTATTTGCGCTTATGTTTCTATGCGCAGGTTTATGTGGAATTGTGGCATCACTCGAGATCTGACAGATGAGGGGACTCCAGGGATTTCTGAGCAATGAGGTATAAAGTGGAAAAGAGCCCATTTTGTCTCTGCTGTCTAGCAGGTAAAATGCCACAGAAAACCCAGAGGAGATATTTCTTCGCGGCTTACAGCCCACACACATATAATTTGCATTAAAGTGCAAGTATAACTTTTAAGAAAGTGCTGTTAAAACAAATGATGCTTTGATTGTTGCAGTTTTGGACGTTCTCTTTGCTGTTACTGTTGAGAAAGTACTCATCATATATATGTATAATTGCTGATAACGGGGACCTTGGCAAATATTTAGTTACTTATTTCTGTTCATTGATTTGTTAATTTTATTTCTGTTGATGAATGCATTATGTGTGCATTATAATGTGCACAGTCTAATCATGCAGTTAGATATTATAACCAACATTTTTATTCTTTTTTGGTTTGGATATTCTGAATCCTTCACAATACTGTATAGATTTCATCAATTACTTGTTATGTCCAGGTAGTATTTGTGCTTTTGTATCATTTAACATACTTGTGTCAGCTTCTCGTGCTGAAAAGCTCATGGAGTATTTCATTTATTCTCCCTATTAAAAGGCTCATTGAATCCATGTTCTTATCGCTATGCAACACAAATCCATAACCCTGCACTTTGCTAGCGTCTGGGGGACAGCAGAACATTACCCTCTGAAGTTGCACAGTGACACTGTAATGACACTGGAGTGTGTATGTGTCAGCTCTCCTGGGACAGGCCACTCTCCCTCAGCACAGATTGGAGGTGAGACCTTGAAGAAAAATTATTACTTTTATGTTTGGTTTATGGCTCATTTTTCACATTAAACGCAGAAAATCTATTCAGAGGTCACAGAATTTCAGCTTCTCTTCATCGGCCAGAACTAATTTTTGCAGCCCTCGGTATCGATAAAGCATTCAGTGGAGCAAAGTATGCAGCCTATGTACTGCAGCTCACAAGTCTCTATTTTCCACCCGCCAGTCTATTGGGACTTGTTCAGCTCGTATCTGCTGGGGTTTTGGAAATGTCAACCACACACTTGCATGACCACTCACACACACAGACACACGTGTGCACAAAGAGTGAGCACAGCTGCCGTTTTGTCGTCTGTGAGCGGTGGAAGCCAGTACAACTTGTGATAAGAGATCGCATTGCCAGAACGAGTCATAAAACCTTAGCTTTTATGGTGCGGTTATTGTCTTTCTGTCTACAATTATGGTGATTACTCATTTCCCTTTCCCTCCCCGCAGCCCTCATGGTGCACACTTAATAGACTGAATTTTACTAATGGAAAATTAAGTGGAGGCCGTGGCAGTGGGGTTTATAAATATGTAAAATATACTTTTAATTATTTCAAGTGAATCTGGCAGCTAATCAATAAAGAGGGACGTGACAAACATACGTTTGACACAGGCCATTGTAAAGCTACTGGTAAAAGATAAGCATTGCCTGTCAGCGCAGCCGAGGCCTAATGAATATTTTGAGTGTGTCATGTAAGGAGACAAATGGATTAATTGCACCTCGCTAATATAATAGCTTCTTCATGAAGAGTGCAGCAGGGTGACAGAGGAGAGAGAGAGCAGCTGCTAGGTTCTGAACCCCGGTGTCAAATAAATATTTATTAGGCTCGAGGGTTAAGTAGATTTTTGCGATTACACGGATAGCCACTTAAGCATAGTTGTTTATCATTTATTTGAAAATTGATTCACGCTGATTTGTTTGATGTCATATTAATTTTATTTTTAGTCATCTCGGGATATGCAGAGCTCATCTTCCACTGTAGAGAGTCAGTGGCTATGTGGAATCAAAGGCAAGGGTTTCTTTATTGATTTATTCTTATGTTTTCTTACAGCCAATAATTACTCTGGAGTCCCTACAGTCATTAATCAGGTTGGGGGTCAAGTACAATTTTTTTGATGCCACTGAGTTTACTTTGTAAAGCTGCAACTAATGATTATTGTCATACTTGATTCATTTGTAGATTTATTTCAGGGAATTGATCATTCAGAAAGTTAGAAAACCAGGATAATTACTCACAGAAAACATGTAAAGTCCAAAATGAAATCTTAATATAGATATATTTAAAACCCAAGTATGATGTAACAACATCAAAATAGAGTTGTAAGAAACTGCTGCATCCAACCAATGAGTGTCACCCTGCCTTGATAAATGACCTAAACCATTGATCAATTACTAAACTCTTTACATTTTAGTAATAGTCAGGCCGCAGCAATACTTTTGATCATGCAGAAAAATTCATTTCTAATGATACTAATATCAATAATTTTTATTGTTTGTGTTTCTTTCACCGTTTTCCTCGTGTTATGACTTTTTTGTTCCTATCCGCTGACATATTCACATACACAAGCATTAGCATAGTGGCACCATTTTGACAGATAGCCCCGTTATTCCTATCCGTCTCTGTCCCTGGGTCTGTTGTTGGCGCTTTAAGGTAAAAGAGAACATAAAGACAAGTGAGCACAAATAAGCATAGGGGGCCTTCCTGGAAGCCGTCTCCTTGCAATGGGAGGCAGTGACCTTGAGTCCAGCCTTCAGCCCCCCCTCCCCTTTTCTCTGTCGTCCGTTAGAGCATGAGAAGGAGTGATGGTGGGAGGGGGTGTCTCGGCATGAGTTTGGGTCACCGTCCTCTGTTCTCATCAATTAAATGTGCGACAGTGTTTTTCCGTCAGCTGAACTTATATGTCAAGGAGATGGGCAGCATCTCATGTTTGTGCTTTTGACAAATCAGCAAATGTTTAATCTCAAGATGTGCCAGGGCTCATAAATAATGCAGAGGCCGGGCCGGGCCGGTCCCAAACTCTCTCCCGGGCGTCAAAAGGAAAACACGGGAAAAACTAAATCCTTCTCGGTTACTGGTGCCTTTTCTTCTGCAGACGCCCCCTCCTTCTTTTGATCACACGCCCTCATCCACTCTTCCTCACGTCTTCTTTTTTTACTTTACCTGCGCGGGAATCTTGAAAATGTTTTCTATCTCCGGCTGTTTGTCTTTTGCCAGAATTTTCTCTCTCCCCATGTTTTAATTTGGTCACTTTATTTTTATTATGAAACTTACTCACCGCCCGGTGCCTCTCTCTTTAAAGGGAGAAAAGAGACTTAGAATTATCCCAAGCCAAAGGTCTGCTATCTCAAAGACACAAGGGATTGAGCTTGAGCTTTGCCTCCATTTGCCCTAAATGTAAAAAGGGCAACAGAAAGCAGTGTAGTGGACTGTGAACCGCATCAAATCCCTCTCTGTGCAACTCTCACTTCTTCCCACAGACTTTGATTGGCTTGTCCTCCGACTGGGAAAGTTTCCTGATTGTTCACAGGGAAAATTAAGATTTTAAGCCTATTGAAGTTGATCTTTGCTCATTCAAAAGTCCATCTGAATGTGTCTTTTGAAAGCTCAAATTGTTGACTCGGCACATTAGAAGACTCTGAGCCCGAGAATTGGTTTCACGGAGTGTACTGTACGGAGAGCACCTGTTGTTGTGAAGCTGACGGGGTGTGCTGTTTGTGGCTTATCACCGAGCGGAGCTGTGGGAAGTGTTCTGTGCACTGTGGTTTCTTACTGAAGCACTTTGCACACTCAACAACATGGAAATGTTAAGAGCAGGGACAAAACCGGGGAAATAATTAGAAACAAATGTCTGAACAACTGTTTGAAAATCTGTAAATTCTCACAAATTCTTTTTTTTTCCGTCTTGCAGGCTCTTGGAAGTTTCTACTTTATCCACAAGTCTTTGAAAAACATCTACCAGTTTGATTTCGAAGGTGAGTCCCCCCCCCCCCGCCACATCGCAGCCCCTCATCCCACCCTCTGTATATCACACACATTCGCAGGCTATTCCTGATTCCATCAAAACCAGAAAGCTAAGATTGGCTTTGAGGATAATGTGAAGGGAGCGGGACAGAATGGTAATGCTTATTAATATTAGGATTTAATTCATAAGATTTCGGGCTTACAGTAATGGTCTGCGGCGGGTTATTGGACAGTTACAGCAGTCTCATCAGCCTGCGGTGTCAGAGGGCCCCAGGGTCCTGTGGCCGCGCTAATTAAAGAAGAGATATAGATGTGGAGGCGCCTCGCTTCCTATTAGACCCAAGCCGGCATTAGCACCAGTTACCCCAGTGAAGGACAGGGCGAAGGCAGGGGACAGGTTGAGAGAGGAGAAGACCCCTCCCAGGGTAGACAGACATCTTTCTAAGAACTGAATTAAAATCAGAAGTACTGCTGTACAGGTTTGTACGTCCATATGACTTAACTAGTCCAGTGTTGAGGTATAACTAGTAACATGTAGTGTAATTACTAAGTAAATGTATTTGGACCAAATTACAGTAAGTGACATGTCTGGACGTAGCTTACGAAGAGCTGTATCAACCCCTAGATTCACTGCAAGGCAACAGCTGATCTCATTCCTTCCTATAGGCATAAACGCGTTTTACCATTCTGACGCTAAGGTCTCGAAATACCACAGAATCTCCTGCATGAAACTGTCAATATATTAGTTGTTTTATAGAGATCTAAATATATTCAAATGAGTTATTACATGTAACCCAAATTGAAAATTGTGTCACCATTTGCCACCCACTGGTCCTCAGACCGACAATAATCTCCTCAATCAGTTTGAGCTTGTGCATGTGGTTGGTAGTCAGTAAACACTGGTCCAGTTCAGTAGATACAGAGGGGTCCAGCTAGAATACAGTACAACACACATGTACCTTTACTTAAGTCTTGAACAACTGCAGATGGTGGAATAAGGTAATACCTCTCATTATTGGAACACAGCATGTGCACATAGTAGTTCAGATGTTAGGGCTTAGAGTAGTGTTGCTGAGGATGTGTTTGTGAGTCGATATGAAACTATATCAGTCCTTTAGTGTAATCAAAGATGCGTCTACTCTCTGACTTCACGCACAGTCCTCTTCAGCCCTGGACAGATGTTCCTCATTCTCACCAGCAGGTGGAGCGGTTGTCTGAAGAAGGCGCTCCAGGAGATTCTTAGTCCACACAGGGGTCATCAAAAATTAACATGACACATTATTGTCTCTCCCCCACCCCCATGTGTCTGTCTGCTCTCTTCTTCTCTCTGTTCCTCTCGTCCACTTCTCTCTTTAGCCCAGAAATTCAAGAAGGTGTTGGGAAAGGAAATCTGCTCCGAAACACTAGAAATAACAGCCACGCTAGAGAAGGAGAAGTTTCCACTGGACTATTTTCCCGAGGTGGGTTCTGTGACATCTAATAGCAGCTTTCTGTGGACACGTGGTCTGACATATGCTACAGAAATGTAATGACAAATAGTTGCGTAACTCGTTTAAATCTCATACGATGCGCAGGTGCAATAAAGCTGTTGCATTTAAAAATGTGGTCAGGCACGTTTACACTTATCACATGTGTCATTTAATGTTTAAATAAGCCCAGAACATTAATGAATATCTGTATATTTCCAAAAACAAATCAGTCAGAAGAGAAAAAGCCTTCCTTGTGTAATAGTGCAATTGTGAGCTCACTCCACTGGGTTCAGTTTTCTGGTTCTCGGTGCAGTGTGGCGCCGTCAGAGAGGAGCTGAGCGCTGAGCATAGCTGTGCTGATATAGTAATAAGGAGCATGACCGCCCGTGTGTCATCCCCGCACTCCCCACTCATCTGTCAACCATGCTCCGACGGCCGCCTCCGCAAATATATGCAAAACAGATGGATACGGCCCCTTCACACACTTCCCCCAATTTCCGTCTCTTTCACACACCGCAGCCCCCCTACCCTGTCCTACTCTGCCCACCCTGAGCCACCTAAGGTAGACACACACAAACACACACACCCACAACAGCTTCACATTTCAGGATTCCCACTTTCCCATTCCACAGATGATCTAAAACCAATTACACTGATTGAGGCGCAGAGCCATTTAAAATGATTACAGCAAAGCATTGTTCTGCATTTAACAGGACAAGCAAAGAAAACCACAAAACAAACCTGGCACGGCACATTGGATGATGGGAGTGATGTAGGGAGAAAGGAGGTGTGTGTGTGTGTGTGTGTTCTGGGGATAAGAAAAGTTTTGCCTGGTGATTTATGCCTCTTTCCCGGTTGGGATATGAATCTGGGATGATGCTCCAGAGAGCAGCACTCCAGATAATGTTAGCCCATTTAAAAAGAGCAGATTTGTGTAGTCTATCAGGGTCGGCGAGTATTTTCTTTTTTTTTCCTGGCCTCCTCCCTCCTCCTGCTCCGGCCCCTCCGTAGTGAGAAATTGGTTGTTATCATAGATCACAGATACTGCTCAAACCTCTTATGAAAGATGAATTAATTTCACTAATGCTTTAATGCAAAGCTCTCATGAGGGAGGCAGACTGGTGATAACCCCTGCCTCGTCCCCGCTTCCTCCGCTAGTGATTTATGCCCTCTTTTAGTAGATGAAACTGCCTAGATTTGCCATCCATCTGCAGCTTTGAGGAATCTTATTACACACGGTTCTTGGACTGGACAGGACGCCGCACCGAGTCCCGAACCAGTTGTTCCAGCTCACTGAGTTTGGGTCACGCAGCTTCAGATGCGAAGAGAAATTTGAAAGTCAAGTGATTAAAAATGAACAACAAACGTAGACAGGGTGTTGGATACTGGTCCAGTTTGTCAAACAGGATCGTGGAGCGTGACGGCTCAGGTGGTCAGTAGGAGACAGATGTGTGTTATCTGCTCGCGTCTTACCTTTACAGTCGCCCATTAACGGCTGACGACGTGGTGGGAGGGTGTGGCGTGTGTTTAAAACGGCAACGAAATGTTATTCAGTGCATTTCACTGCACCTGAGACATGAGAGTGTGTCTGTTGTTTGCGTTAATGCCCGCACAGTTCTTAGTAGTGCTGCCAATGATGATTCATTCATCCAGTTCCTTAAACACCACACAATTATTGATTATCAGATGATTCATTGATTGATTGGCTAATGTCCACAAAAGTAGTTTCTGAGGAACCTAAGTCAAGTTCTCTGTGGATTTTTAGTTCCTCATTTCCAAAGCAGCTAATCTGAAAATTAAATACTGGGTAAACGTTTGCATTTGCTGCTGGTTTGATTCTGATTTAAGTGACAACCCTTCCAAATGCAAACCATCAGTTCTTTCCATAACTCCGCTGTGAGTTATAGTTGTAAGTGAAAGGGAGAGAAGCAGGGACATTAATTGAAATGCTGAATAAGAAGGAAGTGAACAAAATTGTGGGCACATTTCTTTTGAAAGGTCGCCGTGATGGATTAGGCGGCTTGTCGTTTCTCGTTGTTCCGTCAATCTCTTCACCTCCCCAGTGGGCATTAATATATTTATTTCTTTGGCGCAGTAATACACGCCTCCCAAAAAAAACCCCATTGCATCATAAGGATTTGTCATTGCCTTATATAAATAAAGTATACGACCCAGACCTTAATGTGCCCTTGCTATTGATCGTTTTACACAGCCACGGGAAAAAAGAGAAAGGAAGAAAATAGCGGACAGGCTGTAGATCAACGTCCATATGAGTTTGTATTTGTTGTTTGGCACCACGAGCGTGTCCATAAAAGCATTGACTTTTCATCCCCTTTTAGTGCCCTCTGTAGTCAGCTCTGGTATGAGTCTGTGATTACTTTCAAGTTCTGCCCCTTGATCAAAG
This sequence comes from Microctenopoma stevenorrisi, assembly GCA_032270685.1. Taxonomy (NCBI): domain Eukaryota; kingdom Metazoa; phylum Chordata; class Actinopteri; order Anabantiformes; family Anabantidae; genus Microctenopoma; species Microctenopoma stevenorrisi. The sequence continues at coordinate 2,951,395 of JAUMTR010000007.1, forward strand.
TTAACTTCCTTCATATTTTCCTCCTTTGATTTAAACACCACATGTGATTCATAGATGCAACGTGTATATTAAGGAGATGAAGTCATTTAAAATGGCATTGCTTGTAAAATGCTCTCTGCATTTATCACCAGACAAGACACCTGTGACACAGATGCTGTTCTCTGTGACAGGCATGATCCATGAGACTGCAAGGAGCTCATAAATGAGGAGATAATGTCGAAATGGAAGCTAAATGAAGCATTTCTACACTTTTTCCTTTCATTATGAAAGGATCAGAAAAATGTCTGATTTTAAATCTGAACTCTAGAGTAAAAATCCCAGATGGGCCGTTCCTTTCAGCCTCCTGAGGTGAGCATGGGAACGTTTTAGAGGTCTTGGCATGCCTACATTGAGCTCACGGCTGTATGCGAGTGGTGACAGAGACTGCAGTACCTCTTTATCAGAGCACGCACACACACGCACACACACGTACGTACGTCCAGGCATATAAACCCAATGTGAGGCCCCCAGGATGATGGAATAAAGAGAAATGTGACTGTCTCCCGGGGGCTCGAATCAATCAGTGTTTGTGTGTATTTCTTATTACTCACAGTGCATTTCTGTCACAGGGCTTTTGTGTAACCCCCTCCTCACACCCCTACCCTGCCCTGCACTCTTCTATCACCCTTCCTCCAAACATCACCTGGCCATAATATTATTTATGGGGGTCAGACTTTGAGTTGAAATATCAGAAAGGTCAAAGAATCAAACAGGATAGACCAGGAAATGGGAGTGGGAGGGACTGAGTCTGGCGTTGTGTGCGTCTCGTTTGACATTTTATAGCAGCCTAATTTTGTATTGGTCACAACTGAGAAGTTTTATGTTGGGGTTGTGGGTTTCTTGTGAACCTGGAGGTTGTACTTCCTTTTTACCCCATTTTTGTTTTGTTTAGCTTTTCTTCTGTCTCTCATCTTCTCTATCTTGTGTGTGTGTGTGTGTGTGTGCGCGTGTGCAGTGGTCAGCCTGTATATGTATTGCCAGAAACCCCTGGATGTGACCCACTGTGTAGCTGCCGTTCATCACTGTCGTAGGCGGAGACGCCATCGGTGACCTGTGGAAGGTCACCCAATGTCACCCCAAGCCTCCTGACCTTTTACCGTTGCCCCTCTGACTGTCACCCTCATCCCCACCCAGCGTCTGTTTATAGCTTCCGAACCTGATCTATGCTGTGATTACATGTCATCTTTCCATTTAATTCACATAAGTCTTCTATTCTAAATAACGGCAGCATAGTACATTGGCTCAATTCCTACGCAAAATGGTGTGTGTGTGCGCGCGCGCGTGTGTGTGTATGGTGGGCGATGATAAAGTTTCAGCAGGAGATTAAATGGGACCAGGCAGCATCTGTATCACCGTCTCTGCTCTCATATCAGCTGCAGCAACCAAATCATGATGTCATCATGTCAACCATCAGAGAGGGACACTTTTCTTCTTCTGCACTTTGATTGATTGTGTGATTGTGTCATCTTAGCAGGACTTCTGTTACAAAATAAAAGCACTTCAATTGGGTAAAATAGAGTGTTTTTGAATCTCTTTTTTTTAACTTACCGACATGCGGATGCTTGTTCCTCTCGACTGCCGCCGTCCTCTGCTTGTTTACTGTGTGTGTGCGTCACGAGCGTGTTTATAAGCAAGCGATGAAGCAGGGGGTCAATCAGTCATACGTAGAGGAAATGGGGCAATCTGGGGCCGGGTGTCAAAGAAGTGATGGATTTTAATGCTGCAATTGTAGTTAATGGCTCTTTAAATTAAATCGAGATTAAACGGCTCTGGCTGCAGTCAGAGTTATATGGTCACTGAGCAAGTCCCCCCCTCGCCCCCCCTTAAGACTCAATCTTCATCTTGTCCCTCCGCATCCTCTACACTCAAAGACTTTGTTTCCTCAACTTTACATTGATAAACGCAGTATCTTATGTTAATCGAATTATAATTCAATGTACATACAAATTATTTAAAGTTACTTAAAAAATATTTCTTTCTTTCTTTGTTTCTTTTTAGATGTAAGGTCTTTTTTTGCAGTTTTTTCCAAGTGCAATGTGACACTTGCATCTAATTCCATTTGCTCTTTTCAAAGTCACAATATTGGGAGAGCGAGTTATAATTGGGCCCATACATCCTGCAGAGGCAGTATGGATTAATTCAAGTATGCTAATGTAATTCAATTTGATACAGTTAATCTTGTACTAATGCAGATTGAAGGATGTGAGGCGCAATCAAATACCTCTTAGCCTTTTAATTTGCATCTGAGTTTTTAAATAAAATTAGTCAATTTGTAATTATGTGACCTGGCCCATAATTAGTTTATTCATCACTGCAGTTAACTCCCCATTAGGAGTATTGAAGTGGGACAGACAGAAAAGGAGAGAGGCTGAGGGAATAAGACTTATTTATTTATTCAGGATGAGAACACTCACAAGATCAATTTGTCTCTCATTTAATAACCAGCTTTGTGGTGAATCATGAGCTGTATGAGACTTGGACTTGTGATTGGATAATTAACTCAGGTGATCTGATGGGTTCAGGTCAGACGGTTGAATATTCAATGTGCACGTATTTTTCAATGTCATTCTAACATTCTCTTCAGGGTATTCTGTTGTTTTATGAAGCAATTTGCTCATTTAATTCATGACAATACATATTCTGTGTGCTAAAACATTGTGAGTAAAAAGTAAAATAATCCCTTTAGAAATGTAGTGACAGAGAAGGGTAAGTGTGTCACGACTGTACTTAAGTTTATTACTTCACTAAAGGTTATTAGTTATTCCATCACTGCTAATCTGTTAATTCATTAGCTAATATTATCCATTCATTTTAAGCCTATTGATTTAATACAAATACATTTTGGGTACATTTTAATGAGAAATTGTTAAGCGATAAGATAAGATAAGATAATCCTTTATTAGTCCCACGCTTGGGAAATTTCAGTTGTTGCGACAGAAAGTGGACAGTGCAGATAAGAAGCCGCAAAAGGTAAAAAAAACCATAGAATAAAAAAATCATTTAAGTATATTTAGATAAATATTTTATAATAGTGTTAAAAATATAGAAGGTTAAATTGAGCTTACAGTGTAAATTGTAGGTGGAAGCCCCTCGAGAACTTTATTGTCATGCTAAATTTTGTCTCCCTGTTCTACAGTCCAAGTGGTCCAGAAAGGGATTCATCAGAACTCGTTGGGCCCTGGGTGACTGGTGAGTTTCATTAACAAGACCCTACAATAATGCTTCCGATCTCTTTCCTGTTGAAGCCCGAATCATTCCGACTACACCGTTGTGACTAAAGCGGAGCCAAAGTCTTGCCTGGCTTCACTCAGCAGTTGCCGGCGCAGAGCGTGGTCATCACAAACGCTCAAGACTTTGAGTTGCACAGCTCTTTCCCGTCCGGGCAGTGTGCAGCAGGAGCGAGCGGGGATTGGATTAGACGTAATCCTGTTAGTCACGAAGTTGCATATGACAGATGACAGAAAACATTACATGCAATTGAGCCCGTGTGGGATGAATACAAACGCTGGCCTCCAGTGTGTAGAGACGGGATGGAGATGGCGGGGTTGGGGGTGGAAGATGGGGATTGTAATCTAATAGACAGATGACATGAGAACTAAAGAGCTGAAACGGTAAGCATTTAATAGGGGCATGACGTTTGACAAGAGCGACAGAGAGAGAGAGAGAGAGAGGATGGTGAAGACTAGTGAGATGGGACAGACGGAGATGGGAACACCATGCATATGTTCAATTGCTCAGGATATCACTCCAGAATAAACCCTTTGAGATTAGGCCAATTCCTTTGGCTTGCCCGACTGAACACTATTTTAGGAAAACGCGACGGCCTGATGTTTATCTTAATTTTCCCTGTGAAGACAAAGTGAATAAACGGAAACGTGTGTTCACATGGTCGGGATAAGCAGTGGCTAGATTGTGTTTATTAATGTCACTGTGTCAGGATAAGCAGTTATCGTGGTTAACCCACTCACCGTGTTTTCTTTCACCCCAGTGCCTTTGATCTGGTCAACATCCACCTCTTCCATGACGCTTCCAACCTGGTGGCCTGGGAGAACAGCCCCTCAGTCTACTCCAGTACCCGGCAGAAGGCCCTGCACTACGTCCTAGACCGGTGAATCCCAGACACACATTTACCATCACTGATATGTTTTGACATGTTAACACTTATCTATTAATAGGTCGGTTTAAGTCCGCCTGTTGCTGGCTGGACACTTCCTGGGTTTACAGAGTCTCACAGGGATTAAAATAAAGTGCTTCACTGATGGGTCCTTCACACCACAAAATGTTGTTGCTGTATCTAAGATTGTGAATCGCTGCATGTTACAACATATACTGATAATATTATGAGACTGAGAATGCTTTTGGTGGGATTCAGTCCCAGACCAGTGGGATTACATCTGTCTGTAGGAGTAGGGGATCTTACTCGGTGTGCGAGCTCCCAAGTCTCTGTATCTGTTCTTTTTCTGTCCCTCGCTCTAACCCCTCCTTACTATTCAGCAAATTCTGTTTTTGTGGTGTAATCCTATATTCATTTTTGTCTCACTACTGGAAAGCACAAGGACACTTATAGGAAATATGGGTTCAGCTACATGTCCAGTTATTGGCCCTATTTCGTTTTTAGATATTATAGCTTGCAGAGGATGAACTTCGATGCTTTTGGAGACTTTCAGGTGAGTAATCGTAATAGTAGTGTTAAAGTGTGTTGCTCTGTGCGCCGAGTAAAGCCAGCCTCCGTTCACACAGGTCAGCCTATCCACTCATAGGTCATGCTAATGTGATTTATTGGACACCCACTTGCAGTGGAACAGAATGATACAGTGCACTGTACAACCCCTGCTCGCTACCTGGCAGCGCTCAGTACCAGCCTTGCATCAGGTGACCTCCAATACAAATGGCATCAGAATGCACAGCATGGCTCTTTTAAACCTCCACTTTGAATAACTACATGCATATATGGGTGGCATACATTATCGTCAGCCCCTCCGATGTGTATGAGTTATGAGGCACCTTTGAAAGTATTCTCTACGACGTCATATTTTACCTGCACTTCGCTCTTGATTTGATGAAAGAATGCTCTGCCTTTAATGGACAGGAAAGTGGGAGTGTTTTAGGAATATAGCAGCTTTTGCAATTTTTATTATGCTGTAACTTGACATGGATTTACTGACATAACGACGTTTCAAAAGGGCCTCTGTTGTTGCTTACATTTATGTGTTTTCATTGTATTTCCAATGGTTTCATCATGCTTTTGCAGTTGATTTATATTTAATGCCCTCCTTGTAAATACACTCAAATAGCAGAGTTTCTGAGTTTTAGTTGGGTGGCTGAGGACACTGAATAGAAATTGTGTTGGTTGAGTGGCAGTTTCCACGCTCCCTTTTTCTAAATCCCCTTGTGTTGGGATGGTAACCTTGTTGTTACTTCTGGGCCATATCATTTAAAGGTTTTTTTTTGACAAGGATGGGGATGGGGGTTAGTGGTGTGAGGCAAGGTGGTGGCGGTGGGGAGGTTGGGATGTATTCCGGCTACTCTGGTATCCCTTATAGGGTGGGATAGTGGGGGCATCGCGCCTCAGTCGCTCACTTTGGGGGAGACTGTCGGGCACAGATCCGGAGCACCGAAGTGAGAAGAAGCTGGCGGTGCAGAGGGAAGAGAGGAGGAGCACAAAGGGTGCTTGGGCTCTGTAAAGGGCAGTGAATAATGGGTCGGTCTTTTCACAGTGGCTGCTAACCTTTTGGCAGCCACCAGCAAACTCCATTCTACTCTGCCGATCTGGGAGGACAATGTGCCCGGGCCGGGCTTTGAATGAAGCCCTACCACCAACAGTGTTCCCATTCAGCGGCTGGTTGGGAACCATCTTTTTGGCCATTGTCCTAACTCTGACTCCTACCCCCAGAAAGCAGAGCAGGAAAAGACACCCCCCCCATCTTTCTTCTTCTCTCTCTTCTTCCCCTCTCTGAGCTCTAATCTCTCATTGCGGAATGGGAGATGAGGGGAGGGGTGCTGCTAAACACCCGACCAGCTGAGATCCATAAGGCAGCCAGACCAGGAGCTGATCGCACAGCAGTGCTGGGGACTCCTCCGCCAGGAATCAAACTTCAGCCTCCACTTTATCTGGGGCCCAGGCCTAATAATGCAGCTTACGGCCCATTGAGAACACATCTGATAAGCCTTTTCCTCTGTGGCCCTTTTAACCACTAAACACTGTTTATCTCCAAAGTGCTGCAAGGCCTCAGGGGAACAATGCTGAGAAGGAACAGTGTTTAGCCAGTCAGATCTCACTAGAGTCATCACTTGAGTCACATCAAAAAAGCACTGCTCTATAGCCTGCACTGATGTGTGGGCTGCTTCCATGAGAGCAAAGAAAAACTCTACTTGAAATGCATCCCCTGCTTGTTTTCCTGTACTTTGAAAATGCACATATGTGCTCAGGGCTACAACAACCATTCTTTACGTTGTTGACTCAGCTACACCTTCATGTATGGAGCTGGAGATCTTAAAATTATGTCACGGGTTGTTTTTCTGTCTAAATAATATGATAATAAGACTTTTACTATATTTTCTCTCACCGTTTTAAAGAACAATTCAATTAGAACCTTAATGCTGCTATTAGCTGCTATAAAGGTTTTAAATGCTGTATGCATTAATCTTATTGTATTACTTTCAGCTAATACAATGAAACTCCTGGACTCAATGGAAACATGGCTGCTAAATGAGCCTGTGAAATGAGAGCATCAGATAAAGTCAACAGTTTTTTTCCCTCTTTCTTAAAAAAAGTTCCTTTTGTGTATTGGAGTTTGTTTCTTTTTTCCGACCTCATTGAAAGTGGCTGGTCTGGTTCAGGGTAGAACAGTTTTACATTACAACTGTGAAATCCTGGCATAAAGGCGTCCATTGTGACGCGCCATTATTTTCACACAAATATAGTCCATTGTCACAGTGCTGAAGTTAATTTGATCAACATTGGGGACATTTAACTGTTTTGTTCGCTGAAAAGACTTGTTTCATGCTCATTTTCAGGGCATTGAAAAGCAATGATTGGCAGAAAAATAATGTTGCCGTTAACAATTCAAAGCAATTAGTTTCCCATGGGGAGGCAGTGGGCCGCACTGGCCACCACACAGTGATGCTTTGTCATTTTATGGATGGTCATCAGTCAACTGTCAAGAGTATCTCAAAGAGCCCTCCAATCTAAATGTTTCCCTTTAGGCTTTTCCCAGAACAACAGGCTGAAAGAGCAGAGAAAGGCTGGCAAGTTTCTAGCCAATAGACATGTTGAGCTCTAGAAGGAGGACTGGATAATCACAGGAGTTCCTCCATAAAGCCAGAATGAATTTATTAAAGAGAGAGAGACTAGTCCCTGTGTTTGTTGTGTGCGTTCCTCTGCATAAAGGCACAGTCCATATTCACAGCGTCTTGAGTCTGTATCTGGTAATATCATAACCAGACACCTGCTTCCCCTGTGAGGTGCAGAAATTACAGTCTTTCTATTTGTGTGTGTGTGTGTACACACATGTGGCTGTGTGTGGTGTGTGCCTCTGAACTGCCTTCTCACCCTGGGAGGCCTCCAGGAGCAGAGGTTAATCTTCCCCAGTGTCTCTTTGCTCATAGTGAGCCTGTTTATTTCTCCCTTTCACTCCCTCGCTTGCTCTCTCGGGGCGTTTTCACACCTCGGCGCATTTGTTCTGGTCTGAATAACTTGATGATTTTTTGAAGTTGTAGCATTTTGCCTTCGGTTCTGTTTCATTTCATACAGGGGAAGATCCAAACGTACCAAAACACATATTGTTGGTCAGGCGTCTGCAGTGGAAATTAATAAAATAAATACAGGACGAAGGTTCAGTGTCGTGGACGACGTTGTTCCTACTGTTTCTGTGAAATGGGAGCAGGTTAATGTACATGGGTTAGTCATCCTCCTGGTGATTATTGTGTCCAACCAAATGCTCATGAGGCACTGCACCTCCTCACTCCTCCATGTTGCACAAATGTACAAATGAAATAAATGAAAATAAAGTGATACATATAGTCCAATGCTCTCGGATCATGCCATTCATAGCTCTGGTCCTGTTTTAGTTTTTCCTTTTCACCAGGAGGAGCGCACCAGAGTTTGGCACATGTTTCAGATTGAGACCCCCTTTTTTGGTCTTTGGGGGTCTTTGTTTGAGTATAGGCCAAAACCCAAATCTAATGTGAATATAAAACATACATAAAAGTGTTACCCTAAATAAGGCCCCTGTTGCTACTGTTCTTTAGTGGTACACGTTTCCTAACAGTTTAATAAGTAACGTGACTCATGATGACCGTAAACGACCTGCCACACAGGGAACCTGGGCTTTTTGAGGCACCTGGATGCCCGGGGCCCCGAGATAGCTGCTATCTTGCTTTCTTTGCTGTCTTAAAATACAGTTGGTAAGTCTCCGCTTTTACTCGAGTATGCATTGACGATGACGTTGGCTTGAGCGGACTTCTCCGTTAACCTCTGTGTGACCGCAGCAGCATCCTAGCACCCCCCTAGTTCCACGTCTTTCCTGTGCGGTGTTCTAGTTGGAAGGGAGAGGGGGGCGTCACTGAGGAGCTGTGGTGCTATCAGGAGAACGAGGGGAAGGTTGTCCTACAGTGTCAAAGGTCCTGTCAAGGGCCACCCCTGCCCTATTCAAAAAGACGTCACCCAGCACATTCCTCACAATGTTAACATTCTCCCAAATTCTCAACATTTACTTACAATGGATGACTGCGCTCAGCCCAGCTATTGTGTGCAAAGTCAAATCTGACCAGCCAATGTATGGTAAGTCATCTTGTCAATATAATCATGACATGGCCCCCAGTTGCACCCTCATAATCCCATATAGACTCTCTATTATAGCTCAGTTTAGCTGTCAATCACAGCATATAATCTGGAAGAGCCAGCGAGGGATAGAGGCTGGTGTGAGGGAGAGAGGTTCAGATTCGGACAAGCTTTGTGTCCCAGCGTGGTGTACATGTGTCCTGTCTGTGAGATTGAGATGCCGACAGTGTCTCTGGAGCCAGTACATGTTCAGAGCCTTTCGCAGGAGCTGTTTTCACTTCTGTGACAGTACGGCTGTGTGCGAGAGAAAGGGAAGAATCGGAAAAAGAGAATGTGCCGCGGTTGCTTTGTGCTGGCGGTTTAAGAAGCCTGGGAGCAGAGATGGGGGCCATGTTATAAATTAGTGTCTGACCCCAGTCTTTGTGTGGCACACAGGAAGGCCTGACGAAGGCCCCAGCTCAGACCTCAGTGAGAACAGCCCGTGTGAAGAGTCTTTTTCATGGGTGTCACTGCGCGATGAATTGGCCAGGAGAAAGCATGTTTATAGACTGTGTAAAGGAGTGCGTCTTTGTGGGAGAATGTCACTGACACTGTTACAGTTTGCCTGAATGAACTGTGATGACGAGGCTAATGGGGGCCCCTGGCGAGGGTGAGGGTCAGCAAAGGGGGTGGGGGGCTCCAGAGCTCGGGACCCCCCACCTGCTGACTCCTTTCACGCCCAGTAGCTGTAGCTAATGTTGCAATTCTTCGCTCCCTGTATAAAGGCCAAGAAAAAAAGTCAACTTTCACACCAGTGGGTCACCATGAGTGCTTTAGGAAATGATCATGTAAACAGAGTGTTACCTTCTGACCTGTGGCTGATACCTTGAAGCAGACAAAACAGCCAGGCTGTGGGTATTAGACATGGCTGTTAGTGGGATAAAGCTACAGGACGTAGAGAAGAGAAAGAGCTTCAGGCTCTGGAGAAACACACACACACACACACACAACCTTACTCACGAGTGCCCCGTCTCACTTTTTTTTTTCCTTTAGAGTTACTGCCCCCACACTCCACTTTTCCTCCATCACATTCTGATCTTCCTCCCCGTGTCGTTGTCACACTTTGAGAGATGGCTACTACATTTAGATTTCATTTAATTACAGAAGTTCACGAGTCAATAACATCTCCATTGACGCTGGTGTATGGCTGTTTTCCTGAAACTAACTCTGTTTGGATAGAGCAGAGTGTCTTAGCAGCAGGTTGTAAGGTCATTAATGACGTCAGTGCTGCTTTGAGTAGATTGACACACACACACAGCTTTTTTTAACTGTTAGCTTGTTACAGTGCACCTTTCTCCATTCCCCATTGTTTCACACATCACTATATGTGCACTGAATCATTTTTGGATCAACTTTTGCTGACTGATCTAAGCCACACTATGTTCCTCTAGATGAAAGTGTTCAAATGAAACACTTATCAGATTAGATTAATCTAGAAGTTGTTTAGATTTTCACATTGGTCATATTTAACCCTGGTATGAGGTAGAAAGACAATCTTTTTAATCTAATGTGAAAGGAAAGTTACATACTACCTAATTAATGAAGTAGCTGCGTTACCTGCTTCACACAGTCACCTTTGCCTCCGTGCCATTCCCCCTCCCTGCTTCATAGAGAAGAAGTGGCCATGCTTTACGACAGCCGGCCAGAGCTGAGACCTACCGCTAAGGAGAGGCTCCTTCTCCCTTTACGGCCCCATAAATATATTGTTATCTGAGCCTGGGAAGTCCGTGGTGAGATTTATCCACACAATTAGTGGTGATAGTGAGCCAAGCATCCTGAATCATTAATTACACTAGAGGCTGCACTACATCCACCTTAATTTCCTATCTTTACTCTTTTGAAGAGCCACGGTGAAGTAGGTGATGAGGCAAAGGAGTTAATTATATGCCGCTTAGGGGCTTTTTTTTTCTTCTTTAAAGCACTGCGATGCTGGCACTGTGGGAATGTTCTAGAGACCTGACAGAGACGATATATACTCTGTGAATCCTCTGACACTGTACTTCTGTCTTAACAATTGCAAGATAAGACACAAGAAGATGTACTAGATTTAAATATTCACAAAGGAGCACAAACAAGAGTCTCCACTGAAGCAGAACCTGTAGCAGCATGGGTGGATGGAGTCTTTCAAACTGTTCAAATGTTTCCACAAATAGATTTAGAGAATCAGAGGGTTTGGCTGGTCATTCTCATTCTCCCTTTGATCAGGCCTTGAAAGTAAAACTTCCTTTCCTTGAAGGGGATGGTGAAAGGAAATAATCAAGATTGAATCATTCAGTTGTGGTGGCTGCATAAGTGAAATTGTGCTGTTCTGAAGTACAGTTTCTTCTACTTCATACTTTGACTTGACCTTAAAATACAGTGTCATCATAAAGGAACAGAAAATTGGAATTATTACTTTCAAATCAAATGCTCATCAAAACAGCATATAGGTGCTAAAATAAGTAACATCTTCACCAAGTGACAAACACATTCATGCAGCAAAAATGGAATATCACACTTTGGACAAGAAGTACTTTTACTTTTTTTTGAGTATTTATGTACAATGGTATTACTACTTTTACTACATGAGCTGAGTACTAATATATTTTCAGAGGCATACATATTGGAGAATGGGGTCGTTACATTAGAAATTGTAAATATATAATTTATACGTTATATATATATATTTATATCCATTTTTAGATTTGAATCTTACAGTTTTTTCTTTTAAAATCTATGCATGCTCTGTAAATCTTACAGATCAACATCATGGGCCTCAGACTTGTCATGTAACTTTTTAAAATTGTTTTTTTTCTCTTTTAAATTATGAATGCTGTGATAAAAAAAAAATAAACACCACACAACAACTGTATTTTGAAACGCTTTATAAAAAATCAACTGTCTCAACTACAAAGCTGAAAACCCTCTAATCAAAGCGTCCAGACCACCAGGTGGTGCTGTGGCCCTCATAAAGTAAGTACCCCGAGGTCAAGGAGATCCAGAAAGGGCAAGCTGTCTTTGACAACTATTCAATGTTTGTCAAGATGACTGAGGTCTGTGATAAAACCTAATGAGACAATAATCTCTGCTACTAAATCGGTGTTTGGATGACTTTCCTGGTGTGTTCTGCTGTCTGCACCCTCCATTCAGCTAATGAGAGTTGTTTAAAACATTTTTTATTGACAGATTGTAATGAAGGTGTCCTTTTCTTTTCAGGATTACCGACCAGCGGTATGAGAAGGTGCCGTATTTTGTGTTTGGGGACTTTAACTTCAGGTTGGACTCAAAGCCATTTGTTGAGGTAGGTATTTTTGTTTTACACGTGAATTGGTGGAAGGATTCTTGGAAATTGTATAAATTATATGTGCAATGTGCAGTAATATGTTTACTAATATAGTGTGTGCCTGTTTGGCTTCGCACTAGTGAACTCCTGGTAATATATAGCATGTATGTGTTTGCACTGATTAAAGAAAGACTGCAATGTGGTAAAAGTGGTTTCAGTAGCCCTCCGTCTCTTTAGAGTTATGACTCATTAAACGCTTCACTGTTGCTGGCCCAGCTGTGTTTGCCAACTGAGCCTCCAAGTGCATTGTTATGTTATGGTGCCATTCACTGCTCTTTCTCTCTCTCTTCCTCTCCTGCTCCCTCCCTCCCCTCTTTCTTCCTCCTTCTCCTCCTCCTACCCTCCTTCTCTTGTTGCAAATGAGGCCTGTGAGAGCCAAGGTAGCGCAGTCATTCAGTATTCTTCGTGAGGAAATTTGAGGGTGGGTGGGTGGGTGGGGGTTCGTAGCACAACAAGTCGTAAGCCCACTGCAGACAGTGGTGTCCTATGATAACAGAGTGGGAGAACCACTTGTTGGCCGATCCTCTCCAGCACAATGGCCCTCGAATCAGTAGGCCTGTTCAAGGTGTGGGCATTGTTCATTTCAACCAGAGCCCCATTCAAGGAAGAAGGGATAGAGGAGGTAGGGCTTTCTGAATGGAGGGGCTTTGCTCAAATGACTGAGGAAGGACTTCACTATATGTGCGCGCTCAAGGAGAACATTTACTAGTTTAGTCATCTGACCACTAGGGGAGCAGTAAATCACCATCCCTTCTAGAGTGGGACGGACATCACATGTTTTTATTCAGCTATCTATCAGAGACGTTGATTGATTGCCTCAGAGTTTATGCAGTACATTAGATTTGGTTCTGTAATTGGGTCACATTAGGCCCCTGATCATGTGAACATGGCACTGCTTTGGAGACAACAAACCCAAGTCCACAACAGCAGATGTGCAAACACTGAGACTATTTAGAAGTCAGCTATTACAATTAAATGTCACCTGGCACACATTTAGGTCACCAAAGTAATTGTGGTACGTATGTCACTGCTAAGATTAAACACTATATTCCACACATTAAAAAAATAATATTAGTTATTCATTAAAAAAAAAAGTATTTGCCGCACTGCTGAATTCTCTCCTCATTTGTCTTGTCCGTGCTGCTCGGTGGCAGATCAGCTCTCATCTTCTCCGTGTCCGTGCTGCTCTCAAATGCTGTTTGAGTGCAGTAAGGTTCAGGACCCCTTTTCCAGAGCTGTGTTAGACTTGCATCGGTGTGTGTGTTCATCTCTGCTACCCTTTGCCCCCCACACAGCTCCTTTCTTATGCACCTTGTGCCCAAACCCCCCACCGCCACCACCACATTCACATACACAGCGAATACACACACACACACACAAACCAATTTGTTAGGCCAAATGAATCTGATTGATTCACCCCATTAAAAGGGGTGTGGAAGCAATGCAGGGGGGTTTTTTAACTTCCCCTCAGGAAGTTAGAGCTGAGGTCTTTGGCATAAGTCACACACACCTGGACTTTTTTTCTCTCCAGCTTATAGTAAAGTTCCCACAAACAATGATTTAATGGGGACAACAGGAAAAGCTGATGATGTCATCTGCGAGAGATGCATCATTAAAGGGGCAGAACTGCTTCGTATAAACCCGTCCTGTGTGGTGGTCAACCCGTCTGATTTAACAGTGACCCATGTGTGAGTGAGAGAGAGAGATGTGATGTCACCAATAAATAAATGGGCTGCAACCTTAGTGTTGGATGTAACTCACAGCCATGAGGCCGTTTTAGGCCCTTTAATGACAATTAATGTCAACAGGACAATTAGTGCACATCCTCTGAAGTGCTTAACTGTAGATGGGCTGCTGGTGGATCGATCGCCCATACTTATCCCAAGATTGATTCAGACACGGAGGCCAGCTCCCATTTTCACTGTCTGAGAGTCTCATTTTTTTTGCTTATTTCCTTATTATCTGTCCACTTTCAACTGATAGGAAATGCCTCCAACACGCTGTGCAGACGAGTAGATGTGTTTTGATGGTTAAATCAAATGAAATAAAACAAAATTGCATTGAATAGTTGAACATATGGGCGAACACTTGAGCACTGATGAGGATGCCTTTGAAAATCACTGGATCACAAAATACTCCGGTACATTTCTCTATTTCTGCACGCCACACCACTTCTCTTCTTCTCTGTCTGTGGTCCATTGTGGGTAACTAGACTGTGGACAACCACTGCCTGTCACCTATTCTGTCTTGTGGGTGGGAAGATGGCACAGGGGACATTATAGGATGTATCCATGTGTGTACAGAAAAGGAGGTGGGTTTGGAAAGGGGTGGATTTGTTATTGTCACAAGGCAAATTCCAGGTGGCAAATTCCTGGCATGCTTGTGCGGCAGGATCAGTAACCAAAGCCATGCAGCCGCCCCCCTTCTGCCCAGTCCGGGCAACCCCATTAATTGTGTCCGACAGAGGGAATTGGTTTCAATTGACCCCCATTCAGCAGCCCTTTGACTGGCAGACAAAGGACACAGCCACGTGGAGACTAATGCTAGGACTGAGCAGCCTGGAGGTGGTCCAGTCCCCACCGGCCTTCTCCCTTCCTCTCCCATGGGCTGATCATGCTCTGGCTTGATCACGATTTGCATGGCTGCAGATAAAATGGCAAACTACAAAGGGATGGTTTTGAAGATTTTGACCAAGGAATCAGATACTTCACAGTCCACTTGTTCATTTGCTGCCTGTGATTTCGTTTAATCCCTCATTGAACACTCATTATCAAGCCCCATTCGAGCCAGTAGTGATTAACTGTCTGAAGACGCAGGGCATGTCATTCCAAACTGGACCTGTTGCATTAAACCCAGAACCTAACCTCTAGCATCTGAAGCAAGGTAAAATCTGATTTTAAAGATCTGTTCCAGTAAGCCATCAAACAAACGGTTGAATAATTTCAAGAACAAATGTGAAGGTTTACATTATTAGTGTAATCATTCCAAAACTGTATTTAGGTGAAATAAGGCTTTATACTGCATCCTTCTCACTCACACCTCTTGGATCTTTTAACATAAACTTTAAAATCATTAACTGTCTCTAATTCAACTTTGATTTGCCAACAGTTAACCCTGTCACTGATGCCCCGTGGTCTGACACACCACGCCGCTCCAGCTGTTTTTGTCCAGCTCATGTCTTGTATGCTGTAGCCAGTGTGATCAGGCGCATTTGGAGTGGACACGGTTACGGTACAAGTGATCAGAATCTCTTTGGCAGCTGGCAGTAGTAGCCTGGCAAATCTGTCCAGCCTGTCAGACCAAAGCTGATCAATGCCAGCTTTCAGGTCGGGATCTCAGTCATAAAATCACTGCAGATAATCCTTGTTGAACCATCAGTAAGCACACGTGGTTCAATGTTGTAGTCAGAAGGTGCTCTAGGCTGTATAGTGCTGTGTGTGTGTGTGTCCCTGGAGGTGGCTGGTGGCCGTGAATCACCAGTGTCGATGACAGCCTCAGGGCTCTGTGCCTGGACTCCTAGTATATTTAAAATCCCTCCTAATTAAAGTTAATAGAATGTAAATGTAATATCTGCAGATATCGTGTGCTGCTGGCCGGCCTGCTCCAATTTAAGGATTGATAGAGGCCAACCGGAAGGTTAATTGCTGACTTGATCTACTGTCCCTGTGACATGGCGTGGGGCTGTTTTAATTGGGTGTGATCTGCTGCTACATGGACAGATTTCATTAGGCTAGCTGGCCTCTCAGACTGAAGAGCTATTTGGACCAGCACCCCCTGTCTGCATCTTTAGGAACTGCAGAGGGCCGGACCAGGCATCAATCTTCTTTCTTTTTGTCCCGTGTCCTTTCTCTCGCATGAGCAGCATGAAATTAAAAGTGGGGCCCTAGACTTGCCCCACATCTAATGAACGCTGTAAAATGCTCAATAATGGCAGGCCAGGATGATGGATACATTCATTTTCACACGGTGCAGTCAAACACTCAAGACGGCGGAGACACAAGCATGTGAATTTTGAGAAATGGCAAATCTTGTTGTTGACTTGTGTTTATTGCTACAATTTAATGTGAAACTTGATAGAAGTTGCCCTGAATGTCTTGCTTCCCTTTTTATTTTTTACACATATGCTTATCTGTATGTAGATGCTAAATTAAATGTAATTCCTTTGAAGGAATTTAGATGTAAAAATGAAAGGTCTTAAGTGACGTCCTGTGTCAGAACAGCATAACTACGTTATATAATATATGAAAGGCATTAAGAACAATTACAGTATATATGTCACAATTTAAACAATGAAAGAAAACTTTATGTTAGTAGCGACTGTTCTGTCTGTGAACCTAGTCTGCACCAGTAAAGGCTAAACAATTTTCCCTTTTTAGCCTGACTTTGACTAGCATGTGTGTATCTGGCCAGCTATAAATCAAAAGGCGGCTATAGTCTAATTAAGTGTACACTACATTAGTCAGGCTAATTAATTTTGGGGGCCATCCATCCATTAACCAGCGGGCCAGCACTGATTGGGCCTCTGTTCTGTGGAACCCCGGATAGCAACCCTCCTTGGCTGCTCTCAGCTCCCTAGATACACTCATGCATTTACCGAGTCACAGATGTGTACACACACACACACACACGCACGCACCAACCCTCATGTAGTTAATCAGATTTCAGCTAAAAAGGGAAGTCTATTACTATTATTTTTAGTCACAATTCTTGACTTAATTTAATCTGAAATATAGATTATTTGCAAGGCTCAGTTTACTGAGAGGAGGCATTCAGAGTGCTGTATTTGACTATTTTATTGCTAGGCCAAATTGTATTTACAAATCCTCAACATGGTTTGTCGTAGCCTACTAAATCAATATACTTCTCTGTGAAAGACAACATACTTCACACTATCTCAATTGTCCCTATGCAGTAAACCATGCCCATTTACTACACCGCCATGTAAGTTAAAACGATTTAATCCACACCTGTTTATGGTCTCACAGGTGAAGCCTGTGATGGAGATGTCTTTTCACAATACAATAAAGACATATTATCTTGCTAGAAGAGTCCAATCCATCACAATGAGGGCCCATTATATCACAGATAACCCATCTGCATATAGAGGGAGACTATTCCCTCTAGACAAGAGCTCCTGTTCTCCCTCTTCTCTCTTTGGATGCTAATGAATGCAGCACTGAACACACAGAGGAAAAGAGTTCAGCTATGAGGGCGTAACTTGAGCGATGCAGCTTTGATGGGTGCGCTGTCCATATAATTAAAACGCTGGCAAATGAAGAACAAGCAGTGGCTTCTGTTGGTCCTGCTCATTAACAACAGGCCGTTTGAGCCTGGCGCCAGCCATGCTATTACCATTGTACACTTGGAAGAGGGGGGTGCACTGTGACTGGCAGCTGAGAACACCATGTCAACGGTGGGATGGTGCGACAAACCAAGCCAAGGATGAGAGCAGAGCCTGGCACTAACAGGGCCTTGGAGGGCATGTTGCATCGTGGACTCCTGGGGTTGGCCTTGTCCTGGAATATAACCTGAGGTGCCCCTCAGTCTGTCTGTTGCTGTTATAACCTGCCCAGGTCACTGTTGTGATGTCTTTACTTCCTGGAAGAGTTTGTTAGTAGATAAAAGAGGCTGATAACAGACACGTCTTGCAGTGTAGTGTTGTGTTCATTATTTAGTTGTTGAATTTGTTCTGTTAACAGACTGTCTTGGGTGTATTAGTAACCAGGTGCAGTTGTCGAGTTTATGCAAATAAAATAAAACTGTTCAGGATCTAATTGATTAAGAATTTGTCTGTGAATTGCAGTAGACCATGCTCCATCTATGTCTTTTTCCAAACGAGTTAACCTCTTTATAAATCATGAATAATCAACTTTGGTCTTTCTGTATCTCTTGCTTTATTGATGGTTTGTCTTGTCTCCTGATAGTCAGAATAGACCGTTGTTTTTGAGATCACAAGCAGGAACAACAACAGTTAACACTGATGCCATTATTTAGTCCAGATGAAAGCTGGCATAAACTGTGAAGGATAGGCGATCTCTTTGTGCCTGGTACATAGTGTCCAATTTGTATGATGTCAGTCTATTTTGACTAATGCAGTTCTCGGCCTTTGTAAAGCACAGCACAATAATTGTTTGTTTTTTTCCTTCTGAAGGATAGGAGTGTTTGCCAAGAAAACACATGTTGTCTCTGGGGACACACATCTCCATAGCTGTTTCAAGAATGATACAGTATTCATTAGAGTGCAATGCAAATGCAGCGAAGTGGTTTGCATAGTAATGGCTGAATTCACTGCCCACTCAACAAGTCAGTGACACTTCAAATGAAACTATCTAGTGCCGGTAACCTGTGGTATTTCTGAAATTAAAGAGGATGCATGATGCTAAAATGTTGTGCTGTTGTTAAGGACACCAGTAGAAGTGCCGGAATAATTTAAACAACTTGGCCTGCAGGTATCTCCGCGTGAATCTTTATTGTCAGTAGCAGAATGATGTTCGTACAGAACGGCTCATTGTAACACAGCTGTAAACCCAGTGTTGGCACCATGGGCTTTTAAACAACTCTGCCCACTGACATTAAAGTCACCAGGCTCTATTCACATCCGCACACAAATATCCCATCATATTTAAGAGGGCCCATTAAGGTCCACATTTAGAATTCATGGGCCTTTCTCCCAGTCCACCTTATGTGATTTATCTGTGACGGCCATATTGCCAGGCCCTTTCAGAAGGAGTGGCTCCACTTTTTGTCTTAGAGGAGGGCCAAAACAATGCATTTCAGGCCCATTTCTCTGACAGGGCCTCCTCTTTCAGGAGGCAGAGAGAGCCGGGGCTGGCCTAACATCTGTTTGTGTCCAGAGCCAGGCGGGACGGGAGCACAGCGTGCCTCAGTGGCCCCGTTCTCCTCTCCCTGGGGGTCTTTGTTCCCGATTTCATGCTATCAGAGCGGCAGCATGTTTTCCTGCGCAGAGCTGTCAGGGGTATAAAAGGACCTGAGTGGGGTCACATCAAGAGGGAGGGCATGAAAAATTGGTAAAATATATCACGAAGCCCACCCACTAGATCGTTGCCTAGCACCCTGCAGTGGGGTGTCAAGACCCCTCCTCTCCTTTGGTACCTTCCTCCTTCCCGTTTCCTAGGCTGAATTACACCTCTCTCCCTCTCTCTCTCTCTCTCTCTCCCTGGACGACAAGCACATCATTTAGATGAAATGGTGAAAACAAATTAAAGGGTGGTGCTCCAAATGAATCAATGTTCTTTGTGTTTGAGGAGGGTTTTTCTCTCCTCCCTGGAAAGAAGAATAGTCACCTGCCCGCGTGGAGGAAAAAAAAAAGCCATCAGTTGCTTTGGTATCTCAGCTGTTGCTACAGGAACAAAATATCATAATAAATCATATCAAATTAGTGTTCATTGACTGACTCTGACTAATTCCCAAGTTAAAGTACAGTTTGTAACTTTTGAACAATTCACTGTAGCATTTACTGTCTGTACTAAAGCACCTCTTATGTGTACAGGGCTCACGAAGTTCATCAGCTAACCAGAACAATCTTAAGGACTCACATTTTGACTTTCATTAATTGTTGAGTCTGGATCTGTATTGAATACCAGAGTAATGAACTCAACAGAATGCATTTCTATTGGACCATCACTAATCACTGATTAAGTTTTCAATGTCCTGTAATTGACTCAGCAACGACAAATTACCTCACTGTCTTTTTCCCTTAATTGATTCCCTGCTGGAGCTATGGTGGAATACATGAAGTGAACGAGAGCGCAGCGTTTTCAGGTGCTTACAAGTGTTTATATCCCATCAATAGCGCTGCGTGTAGCTATATTTAAATGTCCTACAGTGACTGCATCACGGTTAGATTCCTCATTAACAGGATAAATGTTCTTTTTGAGCCCTGGGGCGTTAAAAAGAAAACATGAATGGCCACAGCACAGATCACAAAGCTCCTTTTTTGGAAGCACAACAGCTACGGCTAACAACATGGAGGGCAGTTTTGGCTTGCGCAGTGTTATTGAGAGGTTAAGAGAAGCCGGCACGTTAAACAGTCTTGCAGACATCTGCCGCAGTTAGTTTCAAAGTGCTGACTAAAAGTGGCAGGGGACGCTTCTCAGATTAAATCTCTCATTAGGTTTTCTTTGTACAGGTGGCAGTAATGTGTCAAGAGCCGGCCTGAGACAATGTCCCCTTCTTACTGGGACTAATACGCCACGAGGGAACCCACCCTCCTTTTACTGCCTCTACTTTACACAGAGACACCGTCACAATGAAGCATCTGGTGGCCTTTTCCTGTGTAGAAGGCTTTTCTGCAGCCATTGTGTCCGCTGGTGTGCATGTTTGGGAGAAAGATACAGAGAGATCAGCGGCTTAGTAAGATGTTAAGTTACTGCGCCTTTCTCTTAGTAGGAATCTTAACCTAAAATGATGGGAGAGTATTTCCAAAAGGTTTCTCTCTTCTTAGATTTGAGTTTTGGTGGGTGGGCAAGTGCGTGCTCATGCATCTGTGTGTGTGTGTGTGTGTGTAACCCCCCAGTAGTGGGAGGTCACCAGGGTCAAAGTGATGAATTTTTATAGGCCTGTTCCCTGTGTTTCAGCCCTGTCCCTTTCTCTGCGCGCCGCACTGCCTCTCAAAGACAACCATGCAGGCCAATTTGTCCTGCGGGGCCCTGTAGAATGGGCCAGCAAAGAAGTTAAATACCAGGGGGGAACACACACACACTCTCACACAGAACATACACATACATTCAGTTTCTCTCTCACACGCACACACACACACCCCTCCGTCCTGTTGTCCTGAATGATTTGTGGCCTGTCCATTATCCATTGCAAGGGGACAAATGCTTTGGGCCAGTTTCTGAAGGTAAAGCCAGAATGGCAGCCCTCAATGCGAGCCTTTGTTTTTAGAGAAGTTTCCCAGATGTTATAATGCACAAGATAAATAGGGCACATTATCACCACCTTACACGCCCTCTTACCTCTCCAGTCTCATTTTTGGCGAGGGCGTGGCAGGTTAGGAGACCTCCTACGACGCACACTCTGCCATCAACGCTCACTGGCAGCTCTCACACAGCTCAGCGGGTTCATGGGAAGGGGTGAGAGTTTGAGTGTGGGTTACTTGCAGTTAGGGGTGACACAGGCCAGGTTTACTAGGGTCAGCAGTTTACCAGTGGGTCACACACAGGCTAACTTTGCTGGAGATAGTGTGTCCACTCTCCTCCATGTCGAATCACCGGCCTGTTGTGTGTATCAGTGATAAATCCTCCATGTTTGGAAGCATTAAATTAGCCGGCCACAGGGAGACAGCAGTGAATAACTCTGGCTTGTGTCCAGTCAGAATGGGTGCTGAGGGTCACAACTGATTTACTGGCTTTCCCGTGTAATAGCTGGCAGCAAAGCAGGAGGCCAGGTTTGTTTTTTCCTTCGCTGGATGCCCCCTTTTACCCTGCTCGGGCAGATGTCGCAATCACGCATGCTGGATGGGCATGATGAAC
Source organism: Microctenopoma stevenorrisi (assembly GCA_032270685.1). NCBI lineage: Eukaryota > Metazoa > Chordata > Actinopteri > Anabantiformes > Anabantidae > Microctenopoma > Microctenopoma stevenorrisi. The sequence goes on from JAUMTR010000007.1 coordinate 2,973,071, forward strand.
GCTACGAGTGGAAGAAGAGCGATCAGAGGACTAAGCAATTCATGCTGAACCTGCCAGTGCTGCTGGCACACCTTAACCCAGTTGGCAGCTTCCCTTTGCATGGCAGTGAGAAAATAATGGCGCATTCTGACAATGCCAGTGCCCTTGCTGACACAAAGGGGAGCCCCCGTCCACTGCCTCTTGTAATGAAGAATGAATAGTTAGTTCATTGCCCGCTCGTTCTCCGACTCTCCCTGCACATGGTGTCATATTCTCTCTAACTAATTGAGGCTTAATTAGTTCTAAATTCACTCAGTGGGTTATTATATCCATAAAATGCAGTGAATTATTGTTGGAATTAGACTGAGGGAAGGAATAATATTTATATATTAAACCCCCAGCTGGTAGAATGACACTAAAGTCTGTTCAGAGTTGGGAGAGTGTGATTCAGATGGTAATAAAAACGTAGGTAAAGTATACTGACATTTACCGAGCTGACATCCAGGAGCAACACATCATAAACTAAAATGAAATATATAACCTGGTTTACAAATGCGTGTTTAGAATATTGTGCATCTGGTTTAGGTTCACTGTCCGTGGCGGGTTCACTGTGTCATATCCCTTTCCTGCCACGTCTGCACTGTCAGGAACGACCATGCCACTTTGTGTGGGTTTTCTTAATTTCAGACACAGTGGATCTCCTCCATCTGTTGGCAGGACCAGAGACAGAAGGCTTGAGTGTGTGTGTGTCTTTGCTCTTTTAAGTGGGACAGATTGCTTTAACCTCTCTTCTATGGAGAGCAGCTGGAATAGAGAGCTCCTTTAAACAGCCGCTTCCTCCTTCGACAGTCATGAGATTATCCTCCACCCATGCACAAAGCCAGCGCTTTCCTCGGCAACCTCTCATCCCAGCCCCTGGCCTCTGGCCTTCTACAAACACTCAGTGTTGACCTGTGACCCATAATGCAGACATGTAATGCCAGGTCACTTTTCATGATCCGTTAGCGAAGCCATCGCCACGATCCACTCCGTTACGACGCCTTTTTCTGACCGCTGTCTGTTTTCAGGCTAATTGGCGTGTATCATCCAGGAGCCGATTGTGGTCACATTAAATGTGGTTTAAAGTCATGTGGAAGGAATGAGGAGATTTGTTGGGAGATTCTGCACATGCACCACCTCACACACACACACACACACACACACACACACAGCCTAAAGTGAGCATGGGGTTCTCATTTACCACATCTCAGTGTCTGGTGACAGAGACGCTGCTGTGTGTGAGTACCGATGCTGGGGGGGTGTGTGTGTGTGTTTGTGTTTGTGTTTATTGGATGAGGGGGATGTTTTTCACAGAGGACGACAGTAGGAGAGCTGTGATCAATAGGGTGCAATCAGCCACCACCAACTGCACTGACACACTGATTGGTCAGTCGATGAACGCAGAAGTGAATCAATCACATGTTAGTATCCAGCAGAATGTGAAGGTCCAGCTCTGGATATCTGAAGACCTGGCTGCACCAGTACTATTCATTCCGAATGTTCTCTGAAAGTCTGCATTTGGAATCATCAGTTCTCCTGAAGTTACACTCAGAAATCAGGTGTCCAGTAATTCTTTGTAAAAGACATTTTTTATCCACAAGGAATTGCTGCATTAGCTAATTGTCCTTTTTCCCAATTGAACCCTCCTTGCATTAACACTCTTGGCACAAGGTAACGCAAGTACACAATCAGTGGTTCAATTATCAGGTGCTATATATATATATATATATATATATATATAGCTTTGTAAAAATAAGTGGGATTACATCACTGAAAGTGGGATAATATATATATATATATATATATATGTTTACATCTGTATTTCGTATTTTCAGTTTGTATTAAGCGACGTCTGTTTTTTTTCCCCTTCTGTCAGGCTCTTAATAATTTGAACATGAATGGAAAGACTGTTTCTTTGCTTTACATATCGATGCTGATTGTGCCACTTAGAAGTGTGAGCTTCTGGCTTCGGCACTAGCAGCGAGGTTGGCGGGAGGTTTCTGCTTGACTGACTTTCAGATTTGCGACAGACGACAGAAGGGGGTTTGCTTTGAAGAATTTTAAAATCCTACTTTTTGTGGAATCCAAAAGCATAAAAGTTTAAAGAATCCAGACACGATACATTTTATGGGCAGCTAGTTTGTGCTGCTTGTATCGGAAATACATACACACTGTAATTGAATAGAAAGTTTAACTCGACCACATTTAGCGCTAACTAGGCACGACGGAAAATAACCGTCTGTGGTTGTCCTCGCTAGCTGTGGCTACAGTGACTTTTTGACAGGGATAGTATCTGCTGCCTCTCTCGCTAGCTCCTTCTTTGGCCTATTCATTGCACAAAGCTGCTTAAGCACACTTAAGCGCATTAGCATTTGGCTGCCAGGGGACCATATTGACCCTGCATTTGGATGGCCTAAATGAGTGAAAGATGGAGCGATTTGTTAGGGCTTTAGAAAGTTGCCTTTAGGTAGGGGGAGGTTGAGCATGAAGGAATGGGGTTGAGGCGGCTGGGAGGGGGCTGCCGAGAGGTGTTTCACTTTCTCTCATGGCGCGGTGTTTGTTCTGATGTGGTGTGCAGTTTCTATGTGGCCGAAGCAGGACTGATTTGTGACATTTCAGTGTAAAGGGCCCTTTTCTGCTCGCTATATTGGCTTGACCTGATTATCTAATCTGTGCTTTGAATTTCAATCAGGTCACCCACTCTCTGCCGTGTGTTATGGGAACCACCGGCTAAGGGATTACCTCATTCAAATGTCTTCAAACACAGATGGTCGAATGTTTAACTAATTGTTAAGAGAGTCCACAAAGGGGAATTTAACCATGCACACAGTCTATGGGGTCAGTACACAGATAGTGTGTGGGATGGTTCTTTGAAAATCATTTAAATACAGTGTAGTTTATGCAGTCTACAGTGATAGGTTGCTGTCAGAGCATTATGAACTACCAGACTCGGGGTGTGTGTGTGCACGTGTGTGTAAATTGGGACTTAATTCTGGAACATATTTGTAACTTGTTACACTAGCGCACACAAGTAATAGGATTAGGTCTTTGCAATTTTGCTCCTTCTTTGTCATCAGCCTCTCTGTTTCTGTCTCGTCTCATCTCCAGAGAGTCTGCTCCACTGCCGTCATGCAGGTGGTCAAAGGTGGCACCCATGAAGTTGAGCGGCTAATATTCCGAGAACGTGATAATGACCTAAAGGTAAGCTCGCAATACAAACCTGTCTAACCTCAATTAAATGAAGCTGAAAACAGAATCAAGTAAAGTCACATCAAATGTGCTTAGTCTAAGGCAGGGGTAGGCAAGTTCGGTCCTAGGGAGCCGCGGCCCTGCTTGTTTTCCAACCCTCCAGCTGTTCACCAAGAGCAGGAACTGCTGATTACCTGGACCAGGTGTGTTCAGCCAGTCAGAGGCTGTAAGTGCAGGGATGGTTGGAAAACAAGCAGGACTGCGGCTCTCTAGGACCGAACCTGCCTACCCCTGGTCTAAGGCCTAGTAGCCAGGATTGAAGCTTGGTGTTAACCAACAAACTTTTGCAGGTTTTACAAGTTTAACGTGGACAGGACAGACTAGCATCTAATCATACTGCCTCAACATGCAACATGGTGCCCTGGCTTAGCTGTGCATCTGCGAGGGCACCATGTTGCCTCAGCGACTGCGTAGTTGACAGCTAGTACTGTATGTATCCCCGGCCTAACACAGTCGTTTCATTAAAGAGAAGGACACTAAGCTAAATTTAAAAGCAGGACGCAGGTTAGTAACATGTGTGAATGATATGAATAGACGCGATGCCTCAGTGAGACACTTTAACTGTGCTGTCTGCCACTGCGGCACACTGCTGGTCATTAGCGCTCTAATTACAAAGTGCACCTCACATTACTGTTGGTATTAATCAGAACACTGTTTCTCTCTCGCCTCTGATTTAGCTCATCCTTCAACTTGAAAAGAAGTTTTTTTTTTACGTCAACCTGGATGTGTTCCGGGAACACAATGGGCTCTCAGTAAGTCACCTCTTATGCTTCCTAACAACTAATAGAGTCACTAACTGTTATCGCTCCTCTCTAATAAGCTACAGATTTAATTTCTCTGTTTCACACAACAGCTGCTGCTACATTTCAAATGGATTGTCAAATAAAGAGACAGATCAAGAGCTTGAAAATCAAAAGATTCTTTGCAGCCGTCAAATTAGAGAACTTTTTAGGTTTGGAAAAACAAGCACGTGTTCAGCTTCTGACTTTACCTGATGCAGACGTTGTAGGCGATGGCATCACATCGTTTACCACACAGGCCTCTGTTTTTCTCCACTGACGGTCAAAGCGAACACGTTTTGAATGAGTGTGACTGTGGATGAAATGAGCTTTGAGTGTCTGCAGAAGAAAAACATTGAATATATACTTTCATATGACTTTATAGTTGAAAGTTGGATCTTATTACAATCCACATGAAGGATGCACACGCCCACAGACACATACTCATTACACTGGACTGTGTCAGCAGAGCCTATTTATGCCCTCGGCCACATAATGTAAGAACATAATGTGAGTTGTGGGGGATAAATCAATACTATCATTTATAAACTTTCATTATAAACTTACCAAAGTTTCATTCAGAGGATGAAATGTGTTATTGACCTTTTGGTTATGCACATGTTTTTGCCTCATGCACAGCAGTGAAATGCAGCGTTTGCTGTGTAACTGCATCCGGAGAACAACGCTGGCATCAAGGAACACACAGCAAACAACAAACTCTATAACTTATGTCGTTGTAGCAGGACCTCCTGGCATGTGCCTCTCGCTTTATAAACTCCAAATGTGCTAGCATGCACCCTCATGTTGGTGGTAGGCTCACTGGTTGAAGGAAACCTATCCAGCCTCCTGCCACGCATATAATTAGAAATACTTGGTTTTAGTTGTAGGTTGGTTGTTAAATGCATTTCCTGTGTTTTCCTACCAAAGCGTACGAACAGGCCCAGGTCAAAGGACCAGAATAGGTTATCACTGAGCAGGTTAAAGGTCAAAGATGGGGTTTGGAAGCCTCAGACACGGTCAGGTATTGACCTTGCTCATTGTACTGCGAGTTGTGGTGGAATCATTGAATTTGATCACCAGAAATGATGGTGTAACGGTAGCTGGTGGAAGCTGAGGTACCCAGTCATTTCCTCCTCCTTTCCTCCCTCTCCTTCTCCCCCTCCTCCTCCTCTTCGCCAAGCCAGACAAGATGGATGACATAATGGGAGCATCAGAGATAATCTGATGGTCATGGTCTAGTTAAACACACCATGTTATGATCCTTATAAAACAAACTACCTTTCCAAAAGGATAAATGTCCCTCCTCACACTCCTCCACTGGGGACCGGGAAAGAAAAAAAAATCCATTGCATCCTTCATCAACTGCAAGACTTGTACCTGCTTGACAGAAATTTAATTCGAGGCAGCTCTTGAAAATAATTATTGTATTTTGAGAGGAGTAATCATTGGCTGGGACATGATTGAATGTGTCCATGCCTATTGACTTTTGCTATGATTAATAGGTTTGTTTAGTCGATATTCCCATCGAAATTGTATAATTAATTATCCCCGGTGCTGTCACGGCAGGACGATGGAGAGCCCTGATGAGTATTTGGGAAGATTAAATTTTCTGGGCGCTCATGGCATCAGGGGGCACCCAGGGGCCTTGCTCCAGTGGAAAGATGTGAGGAGCTTGTGTGTGTGTGTGTGTGTGTGTGTGTGTACACCTGCACAGCCTTCACTCTTCCACCTCCTGCAGCACACACCACCAGCACAGGTCCGTCCTCCTCCTCTGTCCCCATTGATTTTGTTTCAGTATCTCTTTATTGTAACTTTATCAGTGTGGTGTCGGCAGATGGGGGACTAGGAGAGGAGGGTGTGTTTGTGTACTAGCTGTAGTAAGTGATGAACCCTTTCTGCCTGGCCTGCCTCTCTTTGTCATGCAGGCGGTGTAGCCCTCATCATTACTCAGAAAGCCCAGAGACATTTTAAATGCGAGACAAACATAAAAAATAATAAAACAAATGCTGCTACAGCTTAAAGTTCTTTCATATTTTACCTGCCAGTGCTCGTAATGACAACACAGAGGCCATGCTGAATAAAATCTGACCTTAAAGGGTTTCTATAGACTATATTGCCTTTTAGTGTAGCTGTCATTAACCTTAGTTTTTTACTGCCAGTGTTTGATTCTCTGTGATTCTCCACTGGACATTCTGACATATTCTGTTTGTTGTATGAAAAATCACGTCTCATCTATTTTAATTCTTCTCTACATAATTTAACAGACCATGAAATAGTACGGCGTTTGATTTTTCCTGGGTCGGACCGACTCCTCTCTGTTCCCACTGTCAATGACGGTTTATCGCTTTTCCACACAAAATAATAAAGATCCCATAAAAAGTAGGAAAAATATGGTCCATGCAATGAAAGCCAAGTGTGAGGTGTAAAAATCAAATTAAATGACCTTTCACCTCAACGTTTATTGATGGGTTTTAATGGCAGCAGGTGTTGTCACAGGGGATATTTGACAACGCGTAAATCAAAGCACAATTACAGGTGGTGCACAACCCACCAGCCCAGCGAGAGGGACAGTTGGAGGCCAAACACCTTGTATTCCTTCCTCTCACTCCCTCTTAACTTCCTGCCTCCGCCATCGTCTCTTTTCTGATTTAGGAGGCTGCTGAGCATCCAAGCAAAGAGAAATTTGAGCTTATGACAGGGTAGTTTTTATCCAGACACTTCGCCATCTTTTTTCCTTCTGTAATATAGCCAGAGCAGCACCACCCTGCACCACCTCCACCCCGGCAGCTCCCAAGGTCATTTGCGGTTGACGGACGTCTCCTGGCTTTATAATGTCACAAGGCCTTGAACCAGTACAAGCAGTTTCTTTAAAGTCACTGAGGCAACAAAGCAGCAGCCACATTATGCTTAATTTGACCCAGAATCAAATGTGGTGTGAAATGTGTTCACCTCAATGAATTGCTCACCACTCACTTAAGGCACCCTTCATAGACACACACAGCCATATGTTGCTTATCCTCTGCTGTTTGAACTCTCCTCAGGTGCTTTGCTTCCAACAAATAGAATCACACGCGTGTAAACATGTACGTAGTCACCGTACAGTGGTGCGTAGATTATCTGTAGGTGATAGAAGATTCCCTGGTGGAGCTCTCTCAGGCTTCTACTGCAGCCTTTAGTCTGATCTTCAGCAGGTGGACAACAGCTCAGTCAGTGATATTCTGCATCTTCACTCTTTTGTGAAACCATCGTGATGCTAGAAGTTGATCCCAAACGCTGCAGTACTGCAGTTTATAATTCATAAATTAGCCTTTGATACCTTAAATGAGTTCAATGTTTTTATTATGTGTTTTCAGCATTTACTTAGGTATTAGTAGTTTTGAGAGGTGGAGATCCAGATTTCATGTACTGCATAATCTACATCACTATTCTGTCATCCTTTTAGAAAAAAATAGTAAGTAAAGCTGTGAAATAAATGTGGAGTAAAAGGTACAAGTTTTCCCTCTGATGTGAAGTAGAAGTATACAATCCTCAAGTAAAGTACAAGTATCTTTAGTTTACTTAAAGTACTAAAAAGTACTATACTTAGTTTACCAAACGTATCTTAAATGTTTTAGTTAACACCTGTTAAATTAAAGCTGTAGTTTAACTAAGGGAAGAGTTGGTGTCAGCAGACAGGTATTTAGTAATAAATTATGAATTCAAAGTTCAGATTCTATTTGGAAACGGATTGCATTCAGGGTTAAACACACACATGCATGAGGAAGGACTGAGTGGGTGTTGGGTAAGATGGGGTGCACAGTGGAGCGTGGGGTTACATCCCCTGCTCCGCCATCCCTCATCCACAGTGTGTGAGTCTCTCCTGTGACCCCGGCAGTGTGAGTTTGATGAATGCAGCACATCTGCCCTTCTGAACCACTGAGACTCAGTCTGGGAGGCCCCTCTGCCTGCAAGTAATGGCCACTGTTCTACCCCACTGACACATAATCACACATACACACAAACACACACACGCGCGTGTGTGTCACTTACTGGACTTTGTCTTATTTCTACACGTGTACTCAACAGCAATGAGTAGAGACGAACAACACCTGGTCATACATGCTCAACATAGATGTGTCGATGTGGATTGAAGACTGTAGTTACCTTCTGCTGATACACTACTCAAATGACGTCCACCCCTGTCCTCACACGTCTCCACTTTGTGAGGATGTCCTTCCAAATATTACCCGTGAGCACCACCTTGATACTTCATCATGTACCCGTCAACATGCTGCTGCGTGTAATACACCGATGTAATGTCATTAACGTGGAGCTGCCTATACTACCGCTGTCAGCGTGATGCCGTCTAGGATTAGATGTTCGTCAGACCTGGTTTTTGAAATATGTACAATAGCCCAATTTACCACCAAACGAACACATGTCAGCTGCGTTACGATGTCTTCCTGTGTGAAAGGAAAGGGGCGGGGCTAGTCCTGGGAGGTTGCTTGGAAACGTTGTTGTCACTCACTCAGGGAGGCAGCCATGCAGGTGCCCAAGCTACCTGTTCATCTCCCAGATAATTAATGTGTACAAGAAGCCACTAATTGCGCTTTTCACTAATGATTTATGGGTTTTGTGAAAGGGGGAAAATTGGGGGGAAGTGTGTGTGTACACTCTAGTGAGTGAGTACAGCTGGGTGAGGAGACATGATTGATGAAGAGTGTGTGGATGCACTGTCGGTGTGAAGAAATAGAGAGAGCTATCACACACACACACACACACACACACACCTGGTCTTCGATGGTCAGTATTTCACCAGTATTTCTGTTATGGATGTACGGAGAAGATAGTGGAGATGGTGTCCTCGTCCTTTTAGGTCCACGCCTTTGATAGAATAGAACTGACATCACGTCTACGTGAGAAGGGCTTGAAAATGTCATTGAAATGTGTCTGTCTGTTCAGCAGGACCTCAGTTTGTGGCGTTTGAAGAATGTCAATGTAAAACATTGTCAGGAGTCGAGCTCACTTAAATGATATTTGATTAAACCTGTAAGAAGGAGTAATAATGAAAACGTCCCTGTTCACTCAATCCCATCCTTTTTTCTCTTTTCACAGGTTTTAGAGTTTGATAAAGAGCTGTCTGCGTTCAAGGACCAGCTGCATGAAGTGGAGATCTCCTTCCCACCCAGGTACAGAGCAGCTCATATCACTCATATCTTTGTTTGATACCTGTGCATCCACACAAAGAAGAACTCCATCATGTGGATCCAGTCTTTCAGTGACATCAAGGTTGAGATTTATCTCACCACTGACTGAAATATCTTCAGCTGTAGGATAGATTACCACGCAGCTAGATGCAGAAAAGCTTTCTCTGTATTTGAAACTTCACCTCGAGTTCTACCAAATGTGACCATGGACTTCCACTGGACAACAGACATGGCGATGAGCGAAACACTGACACGAACAGAGCGAACGCCGAGTCGAGCGTTCCGTCACATGCTGGAACATGTGGTGATGATGTTCACCAGCTCTTGGCCATATGGACTCATTTTTAATATGCTAAATAAGAAGTCAGTAGTCACCCACTTATTGTCCAAAATGGTTTAGTGAAAGCTGTTGGATCTCTGTATGATGGCTATCAGTTACGTTAAGTATGATTGAATGTATTCCCAAACTGCTCCCGTGTGTATATGTGTGTGTGTGTGTGTGTGTGTGTCGCTGCGCGTTGGCTTAGGGCTGCATTGATATTCCGTCTCAGTGGGACTTGGGGGAGATTGGAGCGGGTGGTCTCATCTCCTCTTCCTCAAACAAATGCATTTGCAATTAGCCCTTTCAGAGGAGAGGGAGGGCAAACACGCGGCCGGCGCGGAAATATGTTTCGGGAGCGGTGCGTTAATGGCGCTTGACCTTTGCCGTTGGTTGTGACTCAATCAGTGCAGATAATGAAACGCTGTAATCAAACAATAATTACTTGATAAACTGCTCTAGTGGCAGGCGCAGGGCGGCAGGGGATTTCAGTGTGTGTGTGTGTGTGTGTGTGTGTGTGTGTGAGAGAGAGAAGAGCTTTGTGCGTTTATGTGTGCGTTTGCATGAGTGTGTATTTCAAGGTTCTGCTGGTCCCTGTTTTTTAAATTACTCTGTGTCCTAATCAGGGACCCCATTTACATCACTTTGCATAAGTGACAGTTGGATTTACTGTCTTTTTCCACTGGCTGACTTTTGCACCTATCCGTATAATACTGAATCATCCCTCCACAGAGAGGAATGAATGTGCCGCCGCGTGAGAATACAAATGATTCCGACACACTTGAGGTGATGATGAATCAAATAGATGAAACCTGGGAGCAACATATGAAATTTGATTTGATCTACTCTGTGTGTGCGACAAACCACATCATTGTCAGCCCTGTAATGGGCAGTGGTGGCCTAGTTAAACTTAAACAACCATCCCCTCCCACTTCTCACACACACATACATGTAGCGGTACCCCTCCCCCTGTCAGCTCTTCCTTGTGCTCCTCGAGCAATCAAGCCTCAACGATTGTTCTCCATCAGATAGCCTGCTCCGGACCGGCCCCTTGCCATCTGTGAGGTTATTACTCTCTTTAATGCAGCCCAACAGAGCACACCCTCAGTGACACGCACACATGCACGCACACGGCTCACTTTTGTTCAAATCTATAAATCAATACTGGTCACAAACATTTCATCTGCAAGTTAATTCTGCGTGTTGTCCAATGGTAGGTAGGTCAAAATGTCAATATTTATATTTCTATAAGTAGAGAAAAGTAGATGTGAAGGAGCAGCAACTTAAAAAAACCTTGGATCGCCAGCTTGATCTTTTTGCCAGGTAATTTCAATCTCTTGGGTTTTGGCAGACAAACACTATACAACAGATTGTACAATTATACAGTTTCTAATTTTAAAATTAAGTTAAGGGCATTTAAGTTATTTATAATTAGAAAAAAACAGGTTAAATAGACTACTTTAAAAATACAGGCTCCAAAATGACAACAAACTTACAACAGAAGTGAGTTTACCTGTGATCAGTACAAGTGGTTGCATGTGTGATTTCCAATAGATTATCAGTTCATGAATAACAGGATATATAAAATGTTTTGAAAAGCAAATTGAGTAGTGGTAGAAGGAATCTGAAGAGGAAGGTAACAGAAAGCACAGTGTCCGTCCTTAAAGAATGATGAAAAACACAAGGATTACCTGGAAAATCCAGTCTCCAGACTGTTTGATCTCAGCCTCTCCAACAGTAACTGGAAAGAAACCATAAGTTAGAAAATAGCACTTAGCGTGCACCTGGTCATTATTCCTTTTTCCAAATAACTAGCCATTGTTTGTGGCCTGTGAGTAAAAACACATAACGTCGTGTTAAACTGAATTTGCTGCCGACCGCCGTAGAGGTGCCCTGTACTGCACGTTGCTCTGTCGCCGCACACCACATTTTTTTTGAAGGCTCCAGATTCTAAAATGCAAACAACTCTTTACTTTCAAGATGTCGTTTGTCAGAGACAGCCATGACAAGTCAAAGTACTTGGGCACTGGGGTGAGGAATTTGCCCAGGCCTTGTCACAGTTGGACCTGGAGCCAGACGGCTGCTGTACACCGCGGGACGACTCACACACGTGCATTCATCCCTCAGAGCCCTTGTATGGTTAGGAGTTTTAGTCTACAACGCTGGGAGAGAACAGATTAGTCTATTAATCAGAAATCAGTAATTTATTTAGACACAGTTCCTCCATCATATGTAATGTTTGATGCTACAACCAGCCATTAAGGCATTATCTTTACATGGGCTGCAGCACGACCATTGGATTTAAAATAATGTTAAGTTTTACTATTCGTTATGGGACCTTTGATTTCATATTTGAAATGGCATAACTAAGGTAATATCCCCTAAAACATACAAAGGCGACAGTAACGTATTCATGTATTTTGATTGATTTAGGGAAAAGCTTTTAGTACTCCTCTGATCTGATTTCTTTGCCATTTTTTTGCACAAGATCAATGCAGAAATTGAATCGGGACTGCAGCTTTAGGAGGAAATGTAGTGGACAATGAGAGAGCAGTGGAAGAATGTATTCTGCCTGCAACGTGGTTACTAGGAATGGGCTTTGAGGGAGATTTTGAGTGACATCAGAGCTGTGGTGCGACTCCATCAGTGGACAGATCATGAGCGATTTAAGGGAAACAGAGTAGGAAAGATATACAGTATGTATAAGATCAGGAAATAAGCTCACATTACTAATGTTTCAACTTGTTGTTAACCTAACTCTGAAATCAATAATTGGTGGAATAACCCAGATTTGCAATTGCAATTTTTTTAGATTAGATTAGATTCAACTTTATTGTGATTACACATGTACAAGTGCAGGGCAACGGAATGCAGTTTAGGCCTAAGCAGCAAGTGCAGGATAAAGGTAAACGTTATTAGTTAGGAGTAATAAGTTAAGAGTATACGTAGGCTGTTATGTACAAGAAGAAACGGCCTAATATTTACAGATGGATGTGCAGAAGGTTGTATTAACTATAATCATAATAAACATATTTACAGAATGCTACAGTGATCATAAATATGCAATGGATATATTTGCAATTTATTGCAGTGCATAGAATAACGGACAGCTGTCGGAGGCAGCAGGATGTGTTTATGTTTGTGAAGTCCAGACATGGTACCGTGTGGAGGAGCAGAGTGTGGCCTACAGGTTAGGAGGTGAGGTCAGTGAGGAGACCGACTAAGACAAACTGTTCAGTACAGTAAATGCTAATACGTGATACGAGTGAATTATCGGTGCAGCGAGTTCCTCTAAGCTCCTCGATACCTTTGTGCTCAGAGGAAGTGCTCACACAGACTGCTCTTGTTATGTGAATAGCACTTTTTACACAGTCTGAAGTGGCTGTACCAGTGATGTCACCCACTCTGCATGCGTGTTTCTCTGTGAATACATTACTCCTATAGCCCTGCTGGTTGCATCCTACATGAGGGAGGCTTCTTGTTCGTCCTATGCTGCATCATCGGCACATGACTCCATTTAGGAATCACCGCAGATTTAGTTGAATGCCTGTGTTTGGGTAAAGCACTGTTTCTGAGCCACTGTCCGTGTCCGTGGGTCAGCGTGGCCACAGGACTCAGTGCTACACACTGATGCACTTGTTCTCCAGCCGTCAGCACATCTATCATTCTAACTACTAGGGAGCCTGTGAAAATGATGACGGACCATTGTGGCGATAATAGCTGAAGATTGCCGCTGTCGTGTGTCACAGCCTCTTGTCTGAGATGATGCCACTGAGAGGGAGGCTTTGTTCAAACAATCGTACATGGAGAGGATTAAATGGAGGCCATCTGTGTCTCCTTGTCTTCATTTAGAGCAGCTGAAGGCTGAACATGTCATAGCTGAACCCCAGCAGGCTGTGGGCCATGAGCTACTGATGGCATTTCGCTCTGTTTGTACTGCACTATGCCAATGTTGTGCCTGCGAGCCTCCCAGCTCGACAAACTGAAGCAAACATTCAGCTTTATTGATAGCATTTGGATGATATTTTTGAGCCTGTGTGTGTGTGTGTGTGTGTGTGTGTGTGTGTGTGTGTGTATGTATGTATGTGTATGTCGTGTTTTGCCAAGCTTCCCCTGACAACGGCAAATAAACATGGCTGTAGAGGCGAGTCGTTTGAAACCCACTGTTTCTGACTTTTTAGCCAATCCCAGCTAGGCACTGGCCGCTCCAACATCCCATGATGCTCCTGAGCTTCCTTGACTTTGTTACTGATACTCTGACTCTTATCTTTGACTTCCTGCCCTGCCTATATGTTTATATTGGCCTCATTAAATACTGAATAACCCACTGTTTGGCCTGTCACATATTTGTCATTCTGTAGAACAAGGTAATAGGTTTTGAAGGGGAGATAGGAGAATATGGGTCAAGGAAGTCTGGTCTGGTCCTACCAACAAAATGAAAGGTTTGGTTTACAGCAGGTTTATTTTTATCTTGTCAAATGACTGAATGAACCAAACAGAATTTTCTTTCGTGTTTGGTTGATGCAGTATCTGGCAACGTTCAGTCATCACACCAGCCTCTCCCTCTGGGTGAGGCCTTGAGTGACACACTATGGGTAGGGTCTATGCTCACCTCGCCACTTTTTACTGTCGCAAGACAAACACGCTGACACCAGCTGGAGCTCATGTGAGTAACGTGTCAGCAGCCCACTCAAACATTAAACCCCGAACCAAGCAGAAATGAGTGAGGGGCTCAATGTGTGACTGTACACACACGTGTGTGTGTGTGTGCGTGTGTGTAGGCAGCAACACAAGAGAATCGAAGCACAACCACAAAAGCAAATGTTGAAGCTGTGATCACTGAAACACTGTGAACAGCAGTGACCAGGAGAAGACAGTGAGTCCTCAGTCTGTCCGTTTCGTCATTATCCATCAAATCTAAGTAACCACTAACTGCAGCTTCACAAATAGTGAAACCTTTACTTTTAGCATTTTCTCAGGCTGATTATCAACCGTTACTTTGACATTCTTCTTCCAGTTGTGAGCAGCTGTTCCATTTTCTTTGTGGTAAAAGGGGAGTTGGGGGTGGTGGCGGTGTTTCAGTCGGTAGAGGGGTCGCCCATTGATTTTAGGGTCAGCCATTCACAGCCCGACTCCTACTGGTCCAAATGTTCCTGGAAGAAACCGTGTATACAGAAATATTTACAGTGTGTGTGTAGAAAGCTTGAAGTGGTGCTTCCCTTTCTACACAGATACACAATTGTTGGAGTTATCAGCTTGGCCCATTAATTAGTGTAATTAGTCTTGCTGCGGGCAATAAGGGTCTGATATGAGCTGACGGCCTCCAACCCACACGCCCTCTCACATTGTTTACCTTCCACGATAAGTTTGTGAGCTCGCTAATCGGACACATTAATCATTTGGGCCCCGGCGCAGCATTCAACTGTTTGCTGTTGCATTAACTTGTTATCTCTATTGGAGCCAATGTAGGGTGCGGTGGAACAGAAAGGGGAACAACCTATACCTGCTCACTCGGGGACGCGGAATGGCTCTTTAATGGCTATTGTTGAGTATTTTTAATCAGCTTTTACTATGGCTGGCAGTCATCAGAAATGGCTAACTGATAGCAGAGGTTTTGTTGCTGAAGTGCTCGGGGAAGTTTGCTATCAGCTGGGAGTTCATTGCCTAGAACGGGGGGGAGACTTGATTTTCTCTCAATCTCTTTAACACCAAAATGACCCTAGGCCTGTTAGTCAATAAAGCTATAACAGAGTCGCTGATAGGAGGATTGTTCCCAAGCTGTTTAGGAGCAGGGGCCGTCCCTCAGGAAGCGGGAGCATTCAGGCCACCCTGAAGTGGAGCAGCTCCTCGGGCCCTTTGAAGACTTTGGTCTTTTCCACCCTCACTTTGCCTCTTTCTGTCTGATCTGTCTTTATCCCCTCTCCTCTGCCTCCCTGTCTATCTGGTTTCACTCATCCTATTCTTCGTGCTCTCTTTTATCCCATGATCGCTTCTTTAGCCCTTTGATTAGCATACCAAACCTACTATGCATTTCCCCCACGGTTAAGTGCTATTAATGCTAATTGGAGGCAGGGAACTTCTCTAAGTAGCTCTCCACAGGATTGTTTGTACACAGGTCTGCAGGTCGGTGGGGGCTCTTTGTGTGTGTGTGTGTGTGTGTGTGTGTGTGTGTGTGTGTGTGTGTGTGTGTGTGTGTGTGAGCCAGATGATGCTGCTTCATGCCCCAGCCTTAACCCCATACACACAGGTTGTTAAGGACTTGCAGCAGTAGTTCCTTGGTGTGGTAATTCTATTATTTATTGCTCTGTTTGATCAGAGCTGTTAATAATAATAATAATGAATATTTCCCTTGGGGAAATTGTTGTTAGGACAACTGCTAGACCCGTGTCTGCGCTACTACGGGGTATCAGTGTCTTGTCCAAGAACACCTCAACATGTAGCAACCACTGACCCTTGGTTGGAAGACGACTGCTAACGCTAATATTAACCCAGCTCACTACATGCTGTCTACAATGTTCTGCAAGTGCTAAACATTTGCTTCTTTATGCGTAACATTGCTGTGTCCCAAATGTTAGGCTGCTCTGAAATGTATTAAACACACTTGAAATGACAAATCTCTTATTGTGGATACATGATGGGTCGAAAACATCATGGCGGACACTGTCAAAACAGTTCCAAGTTTCAAGTCATAAGGAACGATTGTAGTACTCGTTGTAGCAACCATACACACATTTTTACACACATACTTAGAAAGTAACCACAACCAAACGCTTAATGCGTCCTGCTCTATCACAAAGTCCAATAAAACTATCAGAGCTTGGCGAGTGTGATGAATCGGAGGCCCAGTGTGTGTGTGTTTATTTTACCATTAGGACGTCACCGTCCTCAGAGAAGAAGCCCTTTGTGCTACGCTACGGTTAGCACGCGTGGCACTGAAGGAGCAAATTGGATTGGTATCACTGTATGCGGTCCCGTTCCTACATCCTGATGAGCGCCGACAAACAAATTGGATTGGTGGCGTGTAAATCTGAAGCAGTTTGATGAGCCGGAGGGGCAAATTGAATTCACAACAATGTAAATCTGTATCAGCTCGATGGCTCTCTGCCCAACTCCAGCCCCGCCGCCGCTTAAATCATGCGCTCGCTCCCTGCTGTTCTAAGATACCATTTCTCTTGGCCACTCGCCGTGGCACCTAATCTCTTTTTGATGACCGTGTAGGGATGTAGCTATACATATGGGCAACTGAATCTCCCTCTGGCCCGCTCTCATTCTTCCTGCTTTATTTTCCCTCTCCCTCCCTCTCGCACACAAATGCACAATTACAACCTGTACAGTTGGCAGAGAGGGATTGCATTGATTGAGCCATCCATGTGTGTTGACTCGAGAGATTACTCAGATGATTGGTCATACTAATGGACCTCCTGTTTTGTTGGGACAACGTTTTGATCTCCGTCTCTGAGATAAGCCGCATGACGTGACGTCTCGTGTGTATCACTCCTCTCCAAACGCATCGCTTTCGTTATTGGCGCTCCGCTATCGTCTGCCTCTTCGAGCGGGAATCGATCACAACATATTGCATTATTACTGAAACATGTAGAACGTTTTGTCGTATTGATTGTGTTTTGCTTGTGTGTCTTCTCAGCTACCCGTACAGTGAAGACAGCACTGAGGGGCAGAAGTACATGTGCACCAGGATCCCTGCCTGGTGCGACCGCATCCTCATGTCTCCCTCTGCCAGAGACCTGGTGTTAAAGGTGAAAAAAGACCCGTCACTCCTCCTTCACCTCACACAACAAGAGATTTCACTCTTCATTCCTACAACTCCATTGTCCTTGATCCACATTCTCCTCCCCTTCTCCATTGCTTCACAGATGGAAGGATGAGGTTCCTGTGAATATTAATTTGAAACACTGAGCTAGTATATCCCAGCAGTATATCCCAGCAATTATAGAGTACCAGTGGGCCCCGTCTTCTTCATAAAGCCACAGATCTGTCCCCGTCCTCAGAGAGTCTCACCCTGCAGGCCCTCGCTCGGCTTCAAATCCATCCCAGCATTGTAAACTCCAACCAATCTGCCACTGTCCCCCCCCCCCTCCACAGCCTGTGCTGCAGTCTGTTCACTCATGACTTGCGATTTTGTTTGGATTATTTAAAGATCCATCAGGCAGCCCTGCAAAGTTTAGCCAGACTTTACGTGGCCTCCGCTTTCCCTTTGACTCGGCGATGACCAGGAGCCTGCGTCTGTTAGCGTTAGCTCAGCGTTAGCTCAGCGTTAGCGCAGCGTTAGAGGTCCGAGTCCTTTCAGTGCTTTCATCTGTTAATGTTTGTGACAGAGATGCAGCAGTGTGCAGGGGGGGGGCTGCTCAGGAAGTTTGGCTTTGTTTTGTCGCCACGAATGAGAAATTCCTTCCTGATCTTTCTTCTCTGCCGACTGCAGCATCACAGGGACTCGGTCCGAACAATAACTGTTCAAATCAGTTTTACAGTACAAGGCTGTGAACATTTAAAAATCGCAGCTCGTTTGAGCCACATATTGTGATAAAAGCAAATCACACACACACACACACAGCTGGATGGCTGTTTGCTTTTCTTCCCCTCAAGCACCAGCTAATTGCTTGTAATGCAGGGACAGAGTGGAACAGTTAGTGTGTTCGCAGATTGGCTGATGATTCACTGAGCACACACTCTCTGGCTCCGAGCGTTACAGATTGTTGAGACATGGGCCCGTAAACAGCCCGGCGTGCGGCGTCATCTATCATGGCACGGTCGGTTAACTCGCCATCATGTTATTTTCTGCTTGCCGAGCCCTAACACGCCAAAGGTTGCCCACTGGCTGTGCGGCGCAGCACCAGCCCCGGGAGCGCTGGTAATGAATGTTTAGCCGAGCGAGCGCTCTCTCTCTGCCGGAGGGCCCCGAGTAATTTGTTTATCTGTCTAAAGATTACGCAGCCCGAAAATCCACAATTTTATGCTGCCTTTGTAAATTATCAAGTGTGTGTTTGATGAATGTATCTCGGGCCGCGGGAGGCAGCGGCTTGCGGCTGGCTTCCAGACAAATAGAGAGGTGGCAGTGCGTAGCCCGCTGGAAAAGGTAGTGAGGTGGAGGCACGCCGTGTGCTGACCCCGCTTCAGCAGGATTGGTCTGAAGTTAATTTGGATTTTACTTTATGGTTCATTCCCAGGCTCTCTGTCTCTTTCCTCTGAAGTGCAGCTCACCGAGTCACAACTGGCAGCACGCACAAGCCCCTGTGTGTGTGTGTGTGTGTGTGTGGGAGGGGGTTGGGGTGCCTGTTTAAAAAGTCTTTAGTTCAACCAGACAAGTGTGATTTATACTGCAGTCTGCAGATTCATGTGTGAGCGGGTAACAGCTTCTTTGTGTGCAGAAAGTGATTTTGAAACTGATTCTCTCAGATTCCAGCGGGAGTGTATTCAGTCGAGAGGCAAACGTCCACTTTGTACATCACGCCTGCTTTTCGTGTCTCTTCACGTTCGTGCACGAGTTTCAAATGAAAAACACAACAGCAGGTTTTTCATAAATAAGACGCGGCTGTTGCTCCGTGGGAACATTTTAAGTCAAAAGGAAGGTCTGCAAAGTGAAAGTTAGAAGCAGGCTGATATATCTGCACTGTTTAAGGTACAACATAATCCTACTAATTGTATTTATAGGAGCTGATACATTGATTATTTCTCCACGAACGTGTCGTCAAACATGACACAAACGCTGCTGAAATACCCAGTGTGACACGCTCCCTTCAGACGATGTTATAATAAACGTACTGTCGATCACATTCACATCACCAAAAAACTTTGATTCTGTGTCTCTGCAGCCTGGAAATGAAGAGAGGTCTGTAGTCTATGATAACATTGGGCCCAATGTCTGCATGGGGGACCACAAGGTAACACCAGGGCCTCTGCCCACATGTGACTGAGCTGTGATGCTGTGTTGTCAGTAAATATCATGTTGTGAACTGCATCTAGTTTAGTAAATGTGTATTACTTATTGTTCATGTAGATATTAATGAGAGGCTGGTTATTATATTCAGGTTTGAAACATATGCCTTACCACATTTAGTTTGAAATCAGCTGAGTTATCAACAAACATCTCATCATTGCAGTTTACAGTTTCATTTTCCTGGAGTGTCCACAAGTCTCCAGGCTGTTTAATGTGCTGTAACAGACAGATTTTTAGAAAATAAACATCTTGACCACCTGCTTTAAACCTTAAAAACACTCAAACATGAATTAAAGTTAATGTTACAGTGTCTCTGTGACCGCACACACAGTCTGTGCTGTCAGACAGAAGGTCTTAAAGTGAGAGAGAGGCGCCTTAAGTCGGGTCCTTCATCATTTCTTGGTGTGACATTGACGGTCGTGTGTGTGCGAGGTGACCTCGAGCACACTGACAGATGTGTACCTCCGAACCACACACTACCGCTAAAATCACAGCTGGCTATGTTTAAAAAAATGTCCAGTGTAGTTAGCACACAGGCCCCAAAATGCCAGGGCTGGTATGTTAGTTTAACCCGTGTGTCGTAGGTGATGGTGGGAGAATATTAATACTCGTCTGCGTGCTGCTAACTGTGGTTTGTCTCTGTGCCCCCGCCAGCCCGTCTTCCTGTCCTTCCGATTAACAGCGGGGGCAGGTAAACCTAATGCAAATAAGCACGAGTGTTGTGTGGTGCAGTGATGTCGTGGTAAATATTCATTTTTCTTTCTTATATTTCTTCCCATTGTTGCTACTGTTTGCTTTGTTTTGCTTGAATTCTTCATTCCTTTTTTTCACAGATTTTTATTCCAGATGGTTTAGTATCATCAGTGGAAAAGTGTCATGTATTCCCAGTTGCTTAAAATGCTGCAGTCATTTTAAGACAATGACTTACAAGCTAGAGCTGCAGCTTGTATTTGAACATAGCAAAGAGTCGGTCGGGTGAATTTGTTGTGACTGACTCGACTTCGTGGCCTTTAGAAGTTAAACCTTCCTGTTTTTCTCCCTCCGCAGGGAAGTGTTGCCAAAGTGGGGAGAACATATTCCATGAAGCGCCTGTGTGAGAACACCGGAGAAACAAATAGGACATCAGCACACACTCACACTCATGTACACACACACACACACACTTTGCACAAGCGTACACTGAAGAACCGAGACAAACTTTTTTCACTGACTGACCAGTCGCAGTTGTCCTGACAGCTCATCCATAAAAAAAAAGCTCCTTTCTCTCCATAAAACACTTGTTGCGATGCGGACGAGCACCCGAGGGCCCGTCTCCAAGACACGACGCACATTGCTGACCCCGCCGTTGCCATGCAACCCCATTCTCCACAGAAGAAAAAGGACGGACGACTCTTTTCCACGCCACAGCCTCATTGCCAAAACTCTAAGTGAAACCTACTACATACTTTTAGACATTTGTAGGTATGCCTCCATGTCTAGAAGCTCCGCTCCACACAGTGTGTAAGGTGTTTTAAAAGCAGAAAAGTGCAATGCAAAAAAAGTTGTATATCTATTACGTTAGGTTTATTTGTACATTGGACAGTATAACATAGAGTTGTTGATGGTTTTAGTGCCGTTCTCTTTTCTGACCAAACTTCCTGGTCCCTTTCTTGGAATAGTGAAACCTTTCAGTTTATTTCAACAACTTATATATAATATATATATATATATATATATATGTATTCTTTTTTTTTCTTGTTGTGTGCACCACACACTGCCATGCCTGACACATCAGTTCATTTTATATACTGTACTTTTTAAAAAGTTAATTTATAATTCTTACCAAAATGTTTATGCTGGAGTGCAGCGCAGAGACAGAGCGACTGTGTGCGTGTGTGTGTGTGTTGGAGGGGGGGGGGTCCCGCAGCCACAGCGACCTTTGAATAGTGGAGAGGAGACAAACAGAAAACTCTTCAGTGATTTATAGCCTATCCAAGAATGTTTTAAGCAGTGCCATAGACCATGCAAGTATATAAGAAACTGTTTCACACGAGGCACTCTCACATTATTATTCTTACTCTAACTTATTTCTATAATATTATGGTTCTGAATGTGATATTTTAGATAGGCTTGGGTATACTTATAATGTAAACGTTTGTTTTTTTGTGTCTATTTTTGTTACTGCTATCATGGTGCCAAGTATCCTACACAGGAGTGAAGCATGTAAGACTTATACAGTAGCTGAGGGGGTGGAGGTGTTCTTTAGGAAATGTAAAAACGAGAGAAACTCTAAATGCGGGCAGAGCATTTTCAGGTCTGCTATTTGTTCTGGATGTAGCCTTCAGCAGCCTTCATTGCCAATAATTTGAGCATTATAGAGGCGACAGGAGACGCCATCGTGTCTTTTTTCTTCTTTAATCGATTTCATTTACTACACTACAGATTTCAGACTGTGTGAAGTCGACAGATTGATCCTCTGTGATTTTTTTTTTACATCTAAATCACCGCACGTGGAAATGATTTTGTGCCTGCAGCTCAGTTTATGTTGTATTGTGTGATTTGGTTCGTAGGCAAAAAAAAAAAAAAGAAGCCCTGCTTGTTTTTGTCCCTGCTGCTCATTGTGAGTTTACTGTAGGAGAATAAGCTGCAGTCTTTCTTCACTCCATCTTAGAAAAGCAGATAGAGATTTGATTCTAGCCCCTTCCGGACGGCCTGGCCTCCACTGTAGGTGATGCACTTCTCAAGCAATAAAAACCGTTAGAGCTCGACTGCTGTTTGTCCTCTTTTCGTCTCTTCTCACCTCTTTACGGCACAAGTACAGAGTCTAACGAAAAGGTCTTCATCAATTAGCCTCCGGCAAGATCGTCAGTGTATTATTAGAGCATGATTACGGCGATATGATGGAGTGCGGAGTCTGCCAGGGAGGAGGAGCCGCACCAGCCACGACCGAGCCTTTACATAGGAGAAACTCCACTGTTGTATCCTTATCTCCTTTAAAAAGGCTTTTTACAGCTATGTACGATTCAAATTATTATTTATGTAATTATTATATTTTATGAGTCAAAACCTGTCTCGGTTTAACGTTAAGCAGTTCAAACAACCTTAACAGCAAACGGGGATATAAAACGTAGTTTCTTCATGACAGGACGTTTTAATGATAATCTTTTAGGAAATGAAAAAAATCACAGCAAAATAGTTAGAAATCGAAGTGTGTTTTTTTGTGCACGTCCTGAAATGATTACACGTGGTAATTAATTTTCAGAGGACTCGTTTCTGATTGGTCGAGTCCTGTGAGACACCGGGCGGGTGCAGTACCGCGCTGCACACAGAGGGGGCGCACGTCTGTCAACGCGCTCCACATGACTCGATGTGAATATGACCCATGAAACTGTTTACACCGAACATCGAATATCTTTGGAGTTTTCTTATAAAGAATTACAGGGAATATTTTTGATGGACTCTGCGCGCAGGAAATTTCTAAAGAGCCAAAATTAACAAATCCTGAGTTGGCGAAATGAAGATGACTAGAAATTAAATTACGTGTTATTCAAGAGAACAGTATTACTAATAATTTAGTGAAACGTGCTGCAAATATTATTTTTTCCAACAATTATTTTACCTCTATTATTTTAGAATAATGCAACATATAATTATTACTGAAACTAAATGTATTATATAATACATTTAAAAACTAGTATTGTTGTTAAATGTGGCATATAATAGAATATATTATTAATGTAATATAAATATATTTCTGACGTTACATCAGGTCACTAAAGACAATTTCCTATAAAAAAAAAGAAATGTAATGATAGACGTGAATTTATCTTTAATTTATAATAAGCCCACACATTTAAACAAACGCATAATGAAACAGAAATGCTTGTTAAATAATTTATTCATAATACAAAGTGTTTTTTTCTTCCTATAACCTTTCCGGAAGCAATAATAAACTCTTTAATTCCAACATAAGCGATGGTCCAGTTTTCTATTCCGCTGTGCGATGAGGTAAAACAACCGAAAAGTCTTTCATATGAAAAATGAGAGGAGGAAGAAGAAGAAGAAGAAGAAGAAATGTGCAGTGATGTGATGTTAAAACAAGCTGCTTTTCTTTACAGGGATTATTTACAGCATGTTGCGTATGTACACGTGTGCGCAGGTGCCAAACGGCGCAGCACCTTGATCTGAGAGGGAATAAGCGCGTCAGGGCTGCGGAGGGAAGAAAAGCTGCTACCTCCCCCCTGTTGAAACAACATAACTTATTCGGTAAAAAATATATACAATCTCACATACATTTTCTTCTTTAGGTTACAGCACAAATCATTCATTTCGAACCTGTCAGACATTTCCTACTCTCTCGCCCTTTAGGACAGTGGATACCCTGGTTAAAGTGAGCTTTAGAAGCATCACAGGTCCCGTTCGCACCTGCCATTTAAAACATGCGCCTGGGATCCGGATCAGTGCTGATTCCTAATAAATCCGCAGAAAAAAAAAACAGTTAATGGTAGTATAGACAGTCTCCTCCAGAGCAGAAGGCCTCACTGACGGATCTGTGGTCAAGTCATGAAGGAGAATATGTAACAAGTTATGCTGCACGAGGAAGGTAAAGCTCTTGTGGGTTGAAATAAAGAGTGGTGTCAGAAAGTCCAGCACTAATCCGGATTGTTTTATTCTATTTTGTTTACATTTACACCTGTTGTAAAAACTCCACTTGTACGCGTAGAAACTGCGGCCGACAACTTCCTGTCCAGAATTTCTGTCCTTTCAACTGACACGAACTTTGTCGTGGGTTTGCCGGCGGTCCGGCTCTGACAGGAGGTGTATATCCGCGTATGTAGTGTATCTAAGTGGTTTTGGATGCAGCCACGAGGCTCGGGCCACGTTTTGGAGAGCGCGTCTTCAGTGCGTCTTTGCGCACGCGTTTATTTTCGCTACTTATTAATTTTTTACACAGTGTCTCGCTCTTGTTTGAGCGCAATGAATCTCCGCAGACGCATGTTCATGAAGTCAGGTGAAAAGCGGCTCAGGAGGAGCGCGCCGTGTCTCTGCAGGACCCTCTGATGGAGCCCAGCGCCCCCGCCAGCTGAGGTCATCACAAGGTGTCCGAGCTGTTGCTGCACGGGCTGATCAGCGCCAGGTTAGTGGCCTTGTGCTTTTTCAACAGTCTCGTGATTTTCTCGTCATCCGAGTTTGGGTCCAGGGGTTTGTTGTACTCGTCGTCGTCCTCGTTGTCCGAGCTCTCCTTCATCTTCTCCGTCTCGGAGTCGTGCTTCTTCTTGGCCGAGGCCATTTCTGCCGCGTGTCTCTTCCGCCATTTGGTTCTTCTGTTCTGAAACCAAACCTGTTCAGGGGGGAGGGAGAGAGACAGAGGGGGGCTGAGACGCGCACAGAGCTCAACAGGTCCAGACAGAACTCCTGATAATAATAATACTAAGAAGAAGAAGAAGAAGCTGCGCGCAGGTGCTGCTCAGAGTGAGTCCTTACCTTCACTTGACTCTCGGTCATTCCTAGGGAGTAGGCCAGGCGGGCTCTCTCTGGACCGGCCAGATATTTCGTCTGCTCAAACGTTTTTTCCAGAGCAAAAATCTGCTGTCCTGAAAAAGTGGGTCTGGAGTGTTTCTTCTTGCCGTCTTTGTCCATCATGATGTTTGCCTGAGCTGGAAAACACGAAGAAACACATGAGGCCGTGAGCTCGTTTCACAGAGTGGGTTAGAGGCTCCTGTTTGTCGAGTGAAATGAGCCTCACGCTGCTGCTGCTGCTGCTGCTGCTTCTTGTTTGAGCTCCTGCGTATTTATTTAAGAGTTTTTATTTGTCACAGGTTCTGCTACAGAAAACATAATGTGGGAGTTTATGCCAGTAACACCATTGTGTCCGTTACAGCTGTGGTAATAATATGAATAATATAATAATGCAAAGCGTGTAATAAAGGTGCAGTTATTCTGTTTGGGACGCAGGAAATTACAGCACTTCTCAGACACTCTTCTTATTTCTGACCGTACAACCTGCAGCTCAACAATCTGAAAGTGTGCAAACAGACTCACCAGGACAGGGAACCCGCGGGTCCCTCCAGGGAGAACCCTGCATCACCCCAGGCCAGAAAATGGGCGCCCTCCCCGGCAGCTCGGCCAGTGGCTTCGGGTACCGCGACACCGCCGGACTGAAGTACATGCCCGCGGCGGCGGCGGCCGCGGTGGTGGCGGCCAGGCCGTTTATCCTGGGGAAGCCGGACAGCAGCTGTCCGGCCGCGGTGACCGGCCTCCCCAGGATGTCGCTTATTCCGTGCGGGGTGCCCATGGAGAGCTGGGAGTTGAGGCTGGAAAGCGAAGGCGCCTTGAAGCCCGCCGGGCTCTGCTGCAGCGCGTACGGGAACAGGGACGTCTTCATCTCGGTCATGTTGTGCAACGCCGCCAGCGGGGTGCTGCCCAGGATGAAAGCACTCTGCCGGTTAGCCTCCATCTGCCCGACCGCTAACATTTGTGAACATGAACCGGGAAACTCTCTCGGGTAAAAACGGGAAACAAAAATAAATTAACAGACGAAGAGCAGGAGCCAGGCCGCGTCCTGCGCCGTCTCCAAAAGTATCCTGCAGGAGAAACCTGGATGAGGGCGAACTTCTTCTCTCCTGGGAGGCGGAAGCTGGACGAAAGTCCCGAAACGCTCCTCGGCGGGTTTGTTTTGGTCGGAGTGCGTCAGCTGCGAGAGGGCTGCGTGCGCCCGCGGCAGGAATCCTCGCGGCGTGATGATGCTTTTAGTGGTTTTGATGGGAACCATTAAGGGCTCGGCCCGTCTTTCCATAAATTGACTCGCTCTCTGCTGGGAGACAAGCGAGACCCGCTGATAACAGCGCAGCCACCTGCACGAGCGCTATTCCCATTGGACGGGGCAGAGTGACACGGCGCCGTGATTGGAGGAGACAGAAACTCCGCTGCTTCACACGTGCGTCTCCGCTGGACGGGTGCTGCATTGACGTGCTGTCGGATACGGCACTTTCAGGCTAAGATGCACAAGTATGAGTGTTCAAACTCAGCGCTTACTGGAAGAAGTTCTTCTAGAGCATCATCCCCGTTGGTGAGAGTGACTCCACAAACTAGCTCAGCAGCAGGAAAACAAATATTTCAAACACCCTTTTTCAGTCCTCGTGTTGAATTTGTGTAAATACTGATGTGTATTTTTTATTTTATATTTCCGTACAGCTCACAGAACACACTGTGTCATTATTAGCATTAAAATCACTCGTTACTTTTCTAATTCATACCAGTTTAAGGTTTTAAAACCTGGAAAGCCAGCGTGTCGGAGGAGGCGTGAACGCAGCAGCGGCCGTACTCCATTAAGGTCTTTGGCGCTGCTGTTAATGATGCGTCTCGTACCGTGGAAATAATAGTTTCCACCTGTGACAAAGAATCTACATCTCCGTTATAAGGTGTCACCGCGCAGCCTGCGAGTGTATTAAAGTACAAACGAAACCGTGTCTGAGAACCCGAGAATTTAAAATCTTTTTTATTACATTTGGCTGAAGATTAGATGATATATAAATATAAATCACAACCAGTTGACACGATTACTTGTTATATAAATAAATATATGTTATATATGATATATATATTCTTTTTAAATATTCTAGTTGATATATTTGATATGATGTAATTTACTTAGGACTTTTCAACCACTCGGCCTGTTTCTATATATATATTTCTCTGTTTCTTTTGTCGGTGTCTTGTCATTGATTCCAGTCCTTGGTGAAACGAGGTCGGATAAACTGAGTTATTTCAGCGCTTGTTGTGATCCACTGTCAGAAAAGATCAGCGTTTCAGCCACTTTCACCGCATCTTGCTGAGCATCCCACTTATTTCATGGTTTTCCTTCACAAAGCACAGGATGAAAATAAGAGGAGCCCCCGGGCTCCAGCTGAAACTCTGCTGGATCATTACACAGCATAAAGTGTTTAAAAGGACCGAGCTCGGATTTTATATGCGCGTGATAATCAGTGTTTTTGAGACAAACTGCGTTATTACGGTGGAGGTGTGGGAGAATAAAACGCACCAGGCCCCAGTCATCACTCTGAGTGCTGTAATATTTTATGGAGATGTGAGAAGGTTGTAAGAGTGAAATATGGCCACGTTAGCATTTGAAAGACTTCAGCAAATGCACCTTGCTGCCCATTTGCTCACCGGGAAAGACTGTGGATTTTAAAAGGTTTCCAACGCGAGGTGATTCACAATTTCTTTTCTTTGCTTGTATTTTCCCAAGTTGAAGGGAAGCAGCAAACTCAGTGTTTTAATTCTACAAATTGCCTCCTATTTCTAATTTATATGCCCATATTCCCGCCCTAAATATATATCTCGGTTTTATTATTTTGTTCTAAGGTCATTCTGAAAGAATCACTCGCTTTTTGAAGCATATTGGCAGCCGCTGCTTGATCCCGTTCGTTTTTGCAAAATGTCAGTGAGTTAAATAAAGCAGCCAGTGTGTGACCCAGTGTGAGATCAATGACAGAACAATTGGCACTTTTTTCCGGTTCATCTACAGCGGAGGACGAGAGCTGCCAAACAGCCCGTCACCGTCAAACCCTAACTGCAATTTAACAGAACGGATGACTTGAATTTTTATCTCGTAAATTTGCAGCTAATTTAAAGTTTAAGCTCTTAAATTGAAATTTGTTAAAGATATAGAGGTGGCGATAAACCGAATGAGGTAATATTTAACTTCTATGATGAGACATGAACACGCTGACGCACATATAAACACACCTACATAATAATAATTATTATATCTATATCTATATATATATTTCTCTCTCTCTAGATATATAAATATATATCTATATTTGTAAGAGAAAAATCAAACGTAAACCTGTTGCCCTCGCCTTTATTTATTTCTGCTGTCGCTGTTAATACTCGGCTGCTGCTCTGCGCACCGCAGGCCTTTGTGTTGCCACTGAGGGGGAAATAGGTTAATAAAGATAATCTTATCTGAGTGTAACCTCGACACAAATGGGAATTGACAGAGCAGCAACAGGAAAGATAAGCAGATGTTCAGACAAAAAGACGCTTGTTGGAGTCCGTGGATGCGCGCGGAGCCGCCGCGGCGCTCAGCTGCGTCCGCGCGCTCTGCCCCGCGCTCTGCCCCGCGCTCTGCCCCGCATCCTCCACGCGGCAATTAGGGCTTCACACATATATGCACAACTACACGGGAGCACACACCCGATACGAACAACCGCAGCACAGCCTGCACCAAAGAAAAAGTTCAAATGCTTAAGTTAGTGTCATCAGGGGAAGTAAAACTGCCTGTTCACCCTCAGCTGTTTGTCCCACGTTGGAACCGGAAGTGCCCTCTGATAGTCTGTGGCCGTGTTGGGACCTTTAGGGGGGAGCAGAGACAACGGACTGAAGTCACGTTAACGTGAGAGGAAACACACGAACTGACCCCCCCACCCAACACACACCCTTTCAGACGTGTCTTCACATACAGCAGCGTATTATTGAGCCAGTGGCTCCCTCTAGTGGCGACGGTCGGAACCAACGGAACATTATCTGTAAGAGAAAAACACAAATTCAAAGAAAAGAAGAAGAGTGCAGTTTTTATTCCGCAGTGTTTCTATTCTATGTAAACATGTGTTTCATGCATCATGGAGCAAATTTCGTGAAGGATTAAAATAATGAAATGTTCATTGTTTAACAGACAAAGACTGATTTTAGTGTCTCTGTGATAAAAACAATAGTTTTCATCTAAACAGACTTTTTTTTAACTTTAGTGTCACGTTGGAAACTGTCCTGTCACAATAACATTTACATGTTTGTCACTGGAGGCACTCTAACACATCAGCTGCTGTTTCAAAATAAAAGCACCTGTGATTTTTACCTGTATTGTCCAACTTTAGCAGCAGCTTCCACATGCAGAACTATTACAATTTTCTACAATCACATGGACAACTGGTCAGGTGCTTTAGGGTTGGTGGTTCACCTCCTGCCTCGACTCCTTAGACAAGACACTTGATGTTTTCAAAGTGGCTGCAAAAGTGGTTTGATGACATATTTATACACACTATTAATGGATTTATGTAGACTTATGTAGACTTCTATTAAGTTGGAGGTTATTTACTTATTCACCTTTGAATTACTCTGGTTTCCTCCCACAATCCAGAGACATGCAGAATAGTGTGATTGATGACTCTAAAATCATAAGCCTGGATGGTTGTATGTGTCAGCACGTGATCGGCTGCTGAGCTGTTTGGGTCCTGCTTCAGAGGTTGATGGCCACAGGAAGAAATGATTTCCTGTGGCGTTCAGTGGAGCACTTGAAACTGATCAGTCTCTGGCTGAACGTGCTCCTCTGTCCAGCCAGGACACTGTGTAGAGGGTGGGAGGGATTGTCCAGGATT
>JAUMTR010000007.1:3004313-3017014 GCA_032270685.1 Microctenopoma stevenorrisi
GAGGTAGTCCATGATCCAGGAAATCATGGGAGGATCCACCATCATGTTCTTTAACTTCTCTCCCAGCAGTGCAGGCTAATTTCCTCTTAAGTCGTATTTGTTGGACCTCCGTCGCGTTAGATGGTGTAATGATCTCTGGGAAGCCACTAGATGGCTGCCTGCTCAAGAAGAAGGAAGCAAACTGCATCCAGCAGTGACTGGATGCTCAGTTCGAGTCACCTGGCGCCAGTTACCATAGCTGAAAAATACAAGACATCACATGAATTTCTGATGTTTGAACTAGAAATATTCAAGATGTGTCACATTTTTCATCTATAAATATCTGTGACGTACTGATGTTTGCTTTCAATTAGCTATAAAAACTAAATGTATCAAATAAAAATAATAATCAATAATCATTTTCGTGAGACAGAGGAGTGGGAATAAACAAAGAAATATCTGAAATATCAGTAAAGATAATAATTGTAATGATAAATGTTTATACCCTTTTCATGGCCATGGAAATGATATTTTCATGTGGTTATATATTTAAAATAAATGATTTAAAATGTAATTTTATCAGCATGTGATCTTTAGTTTTGAATTCTATGAACTCACATTAATAACTCTAGTTATAACTATGCAGCAGGTACTTTTATTGTGATACTTGTGACTCCTGGTCATTCCTGTTTCCTGACCAGATTTCCTTCAGGTGCCTTAGTTTTCTCTCATACTTTGTACAGGTGAGCCGTCTAAGGGAAATGTGTGAGTTGTGTTTCATTGCATCAGCGTGAACACTGCTAGTCTGGTTATATGACTCTTTCAAAGTCAGAGCATGAAACTTGCTTTACAGCACAACCCAGGGAGCCATATCTGCTGGAACCCGAGGAAAATAACAGCGCTGTGTGGTGCAGCTCGGTTTTCACGGGCTGCAGCTTAGACAAACATTGTTTTTGGCTAAACTCTCAAGCAGCCCATTTACTGGGCCGGACGGCCCAGAATCGTACCGTCACGGACACTAGATGGCTTAAATTCAGCATGGAAACCCCACCGAGTGCTGGTTTAACAAAGGCTGCAGGGTCATCTTATTGCTTTTTGCAACACAAACAAGCATGAGAACAGCACGCTGCATTAGTGTGTGTGTGTGTGTAGGGGTGTGTGTGTGTGTGTGTGTAGGGGTGTGTGTGTGCAGACCCAGGCAAATGTGAGTCAGGATGACAAATGGAGTTTGAGCTCAGATATCGTCGGAGCAGTATTGGTGCAGTAAATGCCACATTGTTGTGGACTTATCAACACTGTAGTATCTGATGGAAAAGAGCGTCAGACTGATGGTGTCTTGTAACTAAGGGAGATATTGTCGCTGACACTATAGAAGTGCTGTAGATTTAACTCTGAGGAAAGCAGGGAAAGTCTCACACACACACACACACACACACACGGGCAATCAGGTGGTTCATTCATGGATACAACACACTGTCTGAACGTAAAACTGTCTAGTTTAAATAAATCTTAGCGTCAGAGCATTTGATTAGAGCTGTGTGCAGTTAACTTTATTGTCCTGTTATTGTGGACGTGAGGGCGTTAACTAAAGGCTTTCAGTTACACACGACTTAGACATTATAGAAACTATAGTTCTGATTTGTGAACAGTGATTCAGTATTTGTTGGCTTCGAGATATTTCCCTCCTTGGAGGAGATTTTCCTCTCAATAATGTTTGAACTCAGAGCTACAGTGGGTTGAATTTGTATTAGTGTATCGTCATTGTCTGCCTGTCTGGCACTCTGTCTGCTCTCCTGTGGTGCAGCGGCCAGCAGCCTGCAGCAAATCAAGTGCGTTTGATCTATAGCCAAAATTAAAGATGTAAAGGCTGAAACATTAACGGCACAAGTGATGCTCACTAAAAATGTTGTTTTTGTTCCAGCAATGTGCAGCACAATCAGGCGCTAGTCAGACAAAAGACTTTAATGGTGAAGAGAGAAGCAAATCATAGTCTTATTGTGAGTGTGTGGAGGTCCTTTCCTAAACACTACTTTATGAGAAATACACAGCCGTGATCAATACAGGAGAAATTATCTCTGGAACTGGACAAGAGAAAGAAATCCCATTTAGGATAAGTGGGGCTAATAGATTTCTCCTCAATGGTCCTTTTGAGAGACTAAGATAAAAAAAAAAAGAGTTACTACTGATTGTGATTCAGTGACATGGTCACTGAGATCTCAGTGTGTTAAAGTTAAAGAGCAGTTATCAACCAAAGACTGACTCCACTGAACGGAATGCTGGCCCATAACGACCAGCCTCTTTTCCTAAATGTGATGAGCCGTGTTGAGGGTGGCAGTAAGATCCACCTGAGGTACTGTGAAGTAAATCAAAGCGGAGTCTCCCATCAACGCCAGAAAACCGTTAGACACCGTTAGGTCCTGAGAGTCACGGCTAGATCTGGTCGATCCTTGAGCCACTACGCCAAGTGGAAAACCTGTGACCTTTCCTGTACGTGTGAAAGCTCGTGTCACAAATGTCTATTGGGAGGTTGTGGAGAGACATGGCCCTGAAAGGAAAAGACGATCTGGATTCAGTGTGTTATGATTTAGCTTTTTTTTAGGTTGTTGTGGAGTGAAATGGTAAGCCTTGACAGAAAACACTGGACAGGAGCATTCTGAAAGCTCGTTCGACGTCTGTGTCCTTTTGGTGAGTCACAGTGTTTCAGCGGACCCCGGTGGGAAGAAAAACATTTCTCCACCAGTGAGATCAAGAAGAAGTTGGCTGGTGGATGTGAAGAATTAGCATGTGTACAACACCACCCAGGAAGTTCCACGCACCGAGATTAATGTAAAACCTGCTGCTCGGCAGACATGAAGGTAACAGAGCAGGCTGGCGCTCCCACAGGGTCAGGCAGATCGATGGCTCTGACACCTAAAGGCCAGCGCTGCCCTGGCACCGACTCAGCCCGAAGGCCTCAGCAGAGACGGCTCTTTCTGGAAAGCATTAAGCATTTCTCGTTCTTGAGGAGATGTGTTGGAGGCGTTAATGCTTGCTCTCCCTGGCAGCTGGCCGGCCCTCTCCAGTATTGATGACAGAACAAATAAGAAGTGAGAGAATTAAAGGCACATGAAAGATGTGGAGTTCATCTGGATTAAGACAAACGAGTGGCCAGACCCGGCTCTAGCGTCTGTTCCCTACGCTTTTATTTCTGGGTCAGAGCTTACAATTACCCAGACAACAGCGCGGTTTCATGAACAATGGCCACTGCCATTACCGGAGCCATCCCTAATGTGCAAGTTTGCGGAACTAAACTTTTAATCAATGTTTTAACTGGCTTATAAAGACTTACTTTTTCTTTTAAACAAGCAATTAGTGTCTAAGATATTGATCGAGCAGCAGCCTCAGCATGTGGAGTAGAGGTAAATGCCCATGGTGAGGTGACAGGAGCCTCTCCAGGGGACCGAGTCTGTTCTTTGTTTGTCGGAGCATTTCTGCGAGCAGCTCGTTTTCGCCTTAATGGAGATGAAATGTTGGGGACGTTTGGAGGGAGAGGGAGCTGCTTGTCTCTCCCTACAGCAGGGGACAGTGAGGAGGACTATGGTTGCAGGTTTCCTACTGTGGTCACCATAATGAATTACTGTACCTTCATCACAAGATGCTGTAGCACCTAGCAAAGCTGCTGCCGGGTAGCGTACTCATGTCGGCCTCCAAATGAAGACATATTAGCTGGCAGGAATAAAAAAAAACTGCCCAAAGTCTTCAATTTCCATCTATGTCCAATGTCTGTGCGGTTAAAGGTCATCGTGGTGTGTGAACATGGATGAAACACACAAATCAATATTATGTAAGAAAGCCATTAGTGCTGATTGTTTTCCTCGTATGTGATGAGCTTTCACACACTGATGTCATGGGTGATTATAGAAGCAGTGTTATCCAGGATAAACTCTCCTAGATGATGGCGGCCTGTCACAGAGGGGCTCTTTTTCCAGGCTTTCATTACCATTTGGCTCATTGTATAATCTGACACAAAAACAGGAGATTGGCTGGATTGGGTCTAAATGGGGACTGTAATTAAACCCTGACTGTGTCTGTCCTGTCAGATGGGTAAATATCCAACCTCACAGAGGTAGGAACAAATCAAAGTATTGTTTGCAGACTGCAGGACCATTCAGGCCCGTTAATAACCTCAGGTTTTAACCACAGAGTGACCCGGCTTCCTTTCAGCCTCTGGTGCAGCAGTGAAACTATTATTTTTTTTATTGAGGTTTGGTGTGAATGACTTGCGTTGTCAGTATGCAGCTGCATGAAAACTATCTAGACCCGATCTGAACATTATACTGACTGAAATAATCCCTTCAGCTGCAAGATTTTAATGGGATCCAGTGGAAGCTTTGCAGCTCGTGTCAGGCACTGAGAATCCACAGAGGCTAATACTGTCTTTCTGGGTGACAGCAAAGGAGGCTGCTGAGCTTTCATTTTTGAGCAGATTTGCATTGTACTTATGTATATTGACTACTTGCAAAACAATTTCCTCATAGTCAAGAACCTGCACAGCAGTACATTCAGTTCCCTCAGCGTTCATTTACAATGAGCTGACAAAAATCACTGATTACTGACCCCCTCTAGCTCACCGCAAACAGCATCTGTGTTACTGAAGCTCAAAAAGCAACTTTACTTTTCCTCAGGCGAGACCAAAACAGAGCTGAAACCACCTTCACCGATGGACTTGGTCTTTTTTTAAAGCGTTAAAAAAGGTGACAACAGGATGAACATTTACAGATCACAGCTCCAAACAAAACCACCAAATGAACATGGTTTCTGTTCCTTCTGCATGCCTGTGGCTCTGTGACGTCATCACCGTAATGACCACAGAAGGGTGCGTGACATCAGTGGGAGCTGATCCGTTATATTGCAGAGGGGTTCAGGAGGGAGCGCAGGTCAATAAGATCCAGCAAGGTCAATTTCTTAATGAACAAGAGGCGGCAAATGAGTTTGTCCGTTAATAATTCAGAGTCCCTTTAGAAAAGGATTACTCTCAAGCCCAAGTCCCACGTTCCCCTCAGGAAACGGCAAGTGTCGTACGTGGTGACGTGGTGTGACTACGAACCGTTTCCCATCACAGTCTAATGACCGCTAGCACCACATAAACATAAAACAAACAATATTCTGTGCACTAGTCATTCACTTTTCCACTGGAACGACATAAATATAACTTATATAATCACAAATCAAGAGGAAGACACATTTACTCTCTATAAGCAGTATTACAGATTATGCCGTTTCAACCAAAGGCAAACAGTCCACTTAATTGAAATTCTGAAAAATGCGTTATGGAAAACATCATAAAGCCACGCTTCATTATTAATGTAATAAAGAGTTTACCGTAAGCCTAGCAGCAGAGGTTCAGTCATATACAGGGAGGAGCTCAGCATATCTTTCCTTACAGTCATGGACCCGACCCTACACAGTGACTACGTCTGGTGGACACGCTGCACGTCTACAGTCAGACATGTTGCCCTCCTACTGAGTCAAATATGACCTCATTCAAAAGCAAGTTTTACTTTTAGAAAGCTGATTATAGAGTGAGTTGTGAGTGTTATTATCTGTATAATATAAAGTGAAGTCTGCATATGTTAAACTAAGAAAATAAATTTCTAGTTTTCTAAGTCTGCTTCGTCCAAGTTCATTTAAAGCTGCACTAAACATATTTTCTTTTAATAATGTTGGAGCCAGTGCTCGCTGATCTGAGTCAAATCAGTTAAGTCCATATTATATTACAGTGTGTCTGTATCTCGCAACTGGTAAATAAAGAAAAAATGCCACAAAAGAATCTGAAAAAGACAAACACGAATGCTGGATTCAAACATAATTATCATTCAACTTTGCAGTTCTATAGCTTCTTAACCTCTCTAAGCTTGTTGTTGTGATTTTACAGCCAATAACTTCACTGTCATCAGCTTAATTTCCCTTTAGAGCTGGGAGCAAAGAAGCTCTGATAATCCCTCCGTTCACTACCTGCCAAGCACTAAATGGCACACAGACAAAGTCAGCATCTCGCCAGTGAACACAGTGGAGTCCAAAGACAAAAGAATAAAGTTTGGTGAATGTCTGAATGGGCTGATTCAGAATCAACGCCTGTGTTGCTCTGTGTCTTCTACATGTGAGTAAAGAAGGTGATAATATGTCACCTCAGTAAATTCAGTGTCCAGGGTACTGGCCCAGTTTACCTCAGCACCTCACGAAGCAGGTCTAACCGTGGCCAAGTCGGTTGCTCAAATTATTTATCGACTTACTGAACATTAATTTAGGTTTTCTCAGCTTCAGCGGGAGGCATCACTTCAGCACCAGGTTTAATTCCACTGTCTGTGTGTAGAGACATTGACGGAAAGCTGCAGTTTTTATGCCCGTTATACCTGCTTCACTATAAAATGCATCAGGATTTAGATTGAATTTCCTTGTCCAGTTGATCCTCTCCTGGGAGCCATGAATGTGTTTCACTGGCTGCTCACAGCCCATTTAGTGAATCACTCCAGGAGAGCTGTCACCATGAGGGGAGACTTACTCCTACTCTTCTGGCCTAATGAATTCACATAAGGATGATGTGCCTAACTCTGCTCAAGGAACACGGCTGATATTTATCCGACTCTAGTTTGA
The DNA here is from genome assembly GCA_032270685.1 of Microctenopoma stevenorrisi. Taxonomy (NCBI): domain Eukaryota; kingdom Metazoa; phylum Chordata; class Actinopteri; order Anabantiformes; family Anabantidae; genus Microctenopoma; species Microctenopoma stevenorrisi. Next base: position 3,010,926 of record JAUMTR010000007.1, read on the forward strand.
GGCGTTTTCCTCCTCAGAGCTCCAACTCCAGGAAAATCTCGCTGAGGCTGCAGAAGACGATCACTAAACAAGCAAGTAGTTTAATAAATACATCTAATAAACTGGTAAGAAAACTTCTTCCACAGAAAGAAATGTCCTTCTTTAGTCACTGGTCCTCTACAGTGTGTGAAAAAATGTCTAACGAGGTTGTGTTGTTGAGCCACAGATGTGTGGATACGTGAACGTATCAGCCTCCGATACTGGATGCAGAGATAGAAAACAACCCAGGTATCAGTCTAGAAGTGTGCGCTATAATAACTCCAGGCCCAGGAGACAGAGCTCAGACAAGAGGTGTTGGTACAGTGTCCAAAAACTGCACTGATTTGAGACCCGCATGAGAGGAAGAGTGAAACCTTTAAGATGGATTCATATCACAGTGCACACAAACACACAGTTTGGCTCAAAGACTGAAAGGTTGCCTGTCCGTCAAACTGGTAGACTTCCTGTTGTCATCTGCAGGGCAGGTTATAGCCTCTGCTGAACGCACAGATGACAGGCAGAAGGAATTATGGGTAGTTTATGTCTTCCCTGTTCGTTTCTGTGAAAAGCAGGAGCGCTCGGCTTCCTTTGCTTTCAGGTCTGTACCAGTGACTGAGGCGAATGATTTGACACAACTCACCTGACTGCTCCTGTTTTTACAGGGATTTTACCAAGTTTGTGGCGATGTGGTATTTTTCACATGTTGTCCAACAGGTTAATAGGCTTATTCTGCTTGGTTCATCTAAAGATTCCAAGAAGGGTCCGTGTGTCTAAAGAGGAATTAAGCCATAGTCCAGTTAAGCACATTGCAAAGATGAGAGCAGCTTCTGGCATATTTTCCTAGCGGATATTCACTTCACTGGCTCATTAGGCTTCGAGCTGCGCTCTTCAGCTCCTAACTTGGCCCCTCGCCTGTCCTACCAATTTGTCAGGCTGCAAACCGCTGATGTGTCTGTAGTTTGCTACAGATGTTTGAATAGATGGTTATAGATTAGCATCAACAAATGTGTTTTCTTGGATTTTTTGTGGGGAACAAAGAAATCCGTTATGGTAGATCTAATACAACACATTTCTTCTTTTCACTGAAACCTCCCTTCTCTGTGCGTTAGTGTCCACAGACTTCCAGTCGATCTAATACATCCACAACATGATGCGTGTATTCGACCTGTAGCAAACTAAGGTTTTAAGTTGAAAGACGAAGTATAAGATGAGCATCTGTCTCAAGCAGCAGCTGAACCTTTTGAACCTATTCTTCCCAGAAACATGAACAATATATACATTTTCATTATCCTGTAGTCTACTATAGTTAGGTTTGTTATTATTATGGTAAATTATTATAGTTAAACAGGTTCCATATCAAGATGTCACATCGCAGAAGCACTGGGAACTGACCGAGTCAGACCGGGTCAGTAACCGACAACAAAAGCTGAGAAGTCTGGGTTTAGCATTTTTCCTTTGTGAAATCACACGTTCCTTCAACTTATCCCTCTACTCTGGGATCATGTTGTAAAAGTGGGTCATGTTGTGTACTTCCCATGAAGGAATTGGAGAACATCACGTCTGCCTGGCCCCCATGTGGTCGCAGAGGGACGAGGAGGGAGGAGGGTTGTGTTTCTGAGGTGACACATGGCTTTTCTCAGCACAGACAGATCAACATCTCCCTGGCCTTCTCGAGGCTCCAGGCCAACAGCTGAGCTTCGACCGTCTCGCCCTTCCCCGCTGCCTTCTTGGCGTGATTTGCGTTTGATCTTAAATTTGCAACACGCCTCATTAGACGAACGGAAAAACTCGTGACCTTGGAATTACAGCGCTCCAACTGCTATCCCAGGTGTGTTTTAAAACCTTGAAGAGTTTTTATCAACCCGGGAGGTGTCTTTGGCAAACTTCGTCTTTTGTCACATGATGCTCCCATGATGCTTCTGCTACTTTTTACCTATTGACAGAAAACAGTACCATACATGACAAACATTTTTAAACATTCTATTTGTACATTTTCACAATGCAGATAAATTACATTGCTTCTGAAGGTAAAGCACATGCTTCATGGAAAGCAACCAAGATACGCACAGAGAAAAGGATGGTGGTGGGGAGGGGTCTGGTCAGAATGACACATGCATCAGGGGCATCCAGTGAGAAATTCCAGCGGCACTAAAATCCCAACAGACAGCCAGCTGCTCCATAAGACCCTTTACCTGAGGCTGCACTCATTCAGCAGCACAGACATGCTCCAAACAGCCACACGGGGAGCCAACACCTAACTGCTCACATCAGTGTTTTCACCTTCACTGTTAAGCTGTCATTGGAAGCAAAAGCTCAGACACAGGTCCTGACCTTAATCCCACAGACATGCTGTGGATGGACCTGAAGTGGGCAGTTCATGAAGAGAAGCCAAACATCGTGCCTGTGTTGAGGCTGTTGAGGAGAAATGCTGATGTGCGCCTCCCTGTGTGTGTGTGTGTGTGTGTGTATGAGAATCAGCTACTAAAAACATTAAGTTATTATGCTGCTACAGATGTCGCCACCAGCTACTGACAGGACCGTTTCAAAGATGTGGACTGTGAGAAAATGTGTGATGGGACTTTAAAAAGAATATTTTTGTACAATTCTTGCTTTTTTCCCCCATGAGGATTCCAGATGTTACTCATTTGTTACATGCACATAATTCAACTTCATGCAACACATACTTGCTCGATACAAAGGTCCAATAACAGAAACCAAGCCGCGAGGAACTTCTCCCTCATAATAGGAAGTGATCCGACATTTACAGACTTGCCAACGGAGAGTATTTTGGAAAGGTCAAGCCACTGCCACGCCGGTGGAGGCCCACCCATGTGACTGTCACATTACACCATCCCAACAGCATAATGTCGTGCTCTCTGATTCAGCATTATGCTAAAAAGGTTAAAACAAATGAACAGCTTAACACCAAAGTCATTTATCTGTATCATCACAGCTTTATGCGACTGCTGCATATTGTTACCATGTGCTAGAAACGCTTGGCATTGTGTACAACTACAAAAGAGCAATTTGCATTTATATAGTTTCTAAGTGTGGCAGGGAGTCATGATTAAGATCCCTGCATACAGGAGGGGCAAAGGCCGATAACATGAAACATAACGAGGGTGTTTAATTATGTCCCGTGTCGCTACTGTAGCATCTTCACCTTGTGACTACAACATGCTCAGTGTTCAGAACGAGAATTATAGAACAGATCTTTCATGATTTTTCAGTTTATATTCATGAAAGAAATGTAGCTGGAGCTGTGTTTTCTGCTCAGTGAGAGAGAGTAACAGAATCAGATTGTTTCCAGCTGTACGCAGCCTCGCTTCATCTTCTCTGGCTTTACCAATAAACTAATGGGAGGATAAATGCCAGTCCATTACCTGTGTCTTCCTGAAAAGGTGCTGACAATTATCATTCGTCTCCTGATGGGGGGGGGTTGTCTGTGTCTCTCATGTGGTAGATAAGAGAGCTGGTAAATATGCCATTCAGCGGACTGGCATATGAAGAAAGGATGAGATGTCATCAAAATGACGCCAAAATATTACTTCATCACCTCCTACCCTTCTCAGGACACACACACACAAAGTCAGAGACACGGCTGTTTGATCTCAGAAAGGTCCACAGAAGACGGGAAGAAATTAGCTGAGGCTGAATGTGCAGAAATGATATTGACACTGTCATAGGTCATCTCTGCTTCACATACCTTTCCCGCAAAGTCAATAGGTGTTCATTCAAAGGGAGAGAAATCAGAAGGAGTACAAAGCAAATTTGATTTGAACGACTCAAGTCAAAGTTTTTTTTCAGTGTCTACCAACACTTTCTGGACAAACATGAAGCCGCGGCGTTAAAGAAACAAACAGAGAAACTGCTTTGTTGCTGAAGGTTTGGGACTCTGTATGTTCTGACTCTCAATCTGAAGGTGGAGTCCTGTGTCCTAAACTTTATCAGCGTGTGTCACATATGAGCCGAGCTATAGCAAATACTTGGGTCAAGTCTACCAGAACAAGCCTGTTTCCTAAAATAACAAATGTTTTCATACAAATAGGTTTTTGAACTGCAGCTAGATAACGTGTGCGATGAGAGATGTGCACATCGATGAGACTCTCAACGATGAGAGATGTGCACACAGAGCAGCACATCTCAGATGAGATGTGCTGCTCTTTACTCACCATATGAATTACCTAACTCATGACCCATCCCTGGATCCAAACACATCAAATGAATCTATCAGTGTAATTCACTGCCGCTGTCACCTGGCATTAATGTTGTGGCTTATCAGTGTCATGTATTTGATGCAGACCTCACAGCTTGTTTAGCTTGTTGCTGGCATGAGGTGTAAAGCAGTTTATCACTTTTTGCCAGTAGGCAGGCAGACTGGTTATCTTCACAGCCAAACTGAAGTCTACAACCAAGGGAGAGCAGGACTAGAGGCAGGGACAGGACAGGCGATTCTCTGACAAAACAATCGTATTCTCTCAAATAATCACACTCACAGGTGGAATTACTTGACCACCAGCAGCCAGGGAGATCAGGCAATGCGAACTCAGTCAAACCAGAAATCAGGGCTTGAAAACCGGATGTATATTCAGAAATAAACACCTTTTTTATTGATTTGGAGACTATGAAGATGATGTACCTTCATGTTTCATATTTACAAAACATGCGAGTGGTTTTAGCATATGTTCCAAAATGTTAGTCATAGTCCTGATGACAAACTTTAGTCTATGTCAACTCTACCTTGTAGATGGCACACCCTTCACCTCACCATGAGTGTATTTGTATGTATTGCTACACTCCGTCAGACACGCTTTGCTTTTAATAAAAGTGTTCTCTTTTTAAAATAGGGCAGAGGAGAGATAAACATTCTCAATTCATTGCCAAAGGATTCCTATTTTGAAATACGTCTTTATTGAAGTCCTTGGAGCTGTTTGAGATTTAATAGAAAATAAGTTATGATTTGGATCGAAGAGTCCAAACAAGATTACTTTGGATTCCTGGATATTTCTTGTATATCCCTGTATATGAAACATTAATACTCTGACTCACCCCTCGTGTTTCTAACCTAAACCCTGCTGGATCGCGTTTCCTTCTCAACTGTTTTCTAACACATGCTGCTCAGGTAATACTAGCATCTCAACAGACTTAATTAACTCACAGCTGCTGATTATAACTTATTAGAACTGTATCGATCTTTTCCCAGATTCTCCGTCTTTCAGGGTGGGCCTGCGTCTGAATGTGCATCAATTTGTGTCTAAATAAACAGGTAATCCAGTATGAATGGCTTTAGTTATTTACAGTGTGTGTAATACGTTTGTGTGCTCGTGACTTTGGGGTAATGCAGATGCTCTGCTGCTTTTAGACCACAGAGTGAACCAGCCAGCAGAACCTCCAGATTATCAACGTAAGACCTTTCACCTGGTCATTACTCACAGCTCACTCACGAGCTGTGCTCTAGGAAGAAGTGCACAGCTGCGAGGAGAATGGCAGAGGTCATCGCATTGAGCCCACGGTGGCTGGTGGGTACTATTGATCTGCAGATTGTGACTTCACAAAGAATAAATTAGCGTTACCGCCGTACAACAGCTGTGTGTCACAGATAGTACAGTGTTAACCATGACTTCGTGAACACACATATTCATATTCAGAACAGAACCTTTTAGAGACTGCACATGTATCATATCAGGACTGTAACACACAAGGAGAAAAGATCTGCTCCTTTATCTGTGGATAAATGAGACACCTGTACAGGTTTTTGTGCCGTATTGTTGCTACTTATTGCAGCTTTTAAAACATTCCTTGAGCTGTGATCATGTGAAGCTAGACAGCCAGCGAACAAAATAAAAGAGGTCTCTACACCAGGCTTGGTTTACTGAAGAACAAAAACTCTTTGCTTATTTCTTTTTTTGTAACTGAAAGTACAGTGAAGGGAAAATAAATTACTAGTGAACACACGTCTTAATGCCACACTTAACGATTAGCCTAGCTTAAACGTATCTGTGAAGGTTCTCAGTCATCCAGGTCATGGTTATCTCAAAAAAGGTTAATCCGATAGCAACTGGACTTGTAGG
>JAUMTR010000007.1:3017114-3036730 GCA_032270685.1 Microctenopoma stevenorrisi
ACATCTCAAGCTAGTTTAAACACATCTCAAGCTAGTTTAAACACATCTCAAGCTAGCTTAAACACATCTCAAGCTAGCTTAAACACATCTCAAGCTAGTTTAAAAACATCTCAAGCTAGTTTAAACACATCTCAAGCTAGTTTAAACACATCTCAAGCTAGTTTAAACACATCTCAAGCTAGCTTAAACACATCTCAAGCTAGTTTAAACACAGCTCAAGCTAGTTTAAACACATCTCAAGCTAGTTTAAACACAGCTCAAGCTAGTTTAAACACATCTCAAGCTAGCTTAAACACATCTCAAGCTAGCTTAAACACATCTCAAGCTAGCTTAAACACAGCTTAAGCTAGTTTAAACACATCTCAAGCTAGCTTAAACACAGCTTAAGCTAGTTTAAACACATCTCAAGCTAGCTTAAACACATCTCAAGCTAGCTTAAACACAGCTTAAGCTGGCGTAAGCCCATTACATTGGCGCCACATTTTATTAATTAATAAATAAATCCAATAATTAATTACAATACATATGAGTGCTTTGTTAACATATTAATACTCACCAAGACGAAAGTTTGCCAAGGCACAAGCGTGTAGGGCACATTTAACAGGTACATGAGCAGTTTTTTCAGTTACACTACCGGAGAAAAGATAGCAGCACGGCGAGAGCGCTCACTCGTTCATATTTCTGCACGTACAAAACTACAGATAAGATAATGATATATGCAGATGTCTTACTCGGAACAGATTTCAAACAGATTTCAAACCTAAAACGTTTTGACAGTATTTAGCACAAATTTACTTGTACTATTTATTAACTATGACTTAATTGCATTGTCCTTGACCAAAAGGCATCACCTTCCTTAAAGGCCTGATGCCACAATTAAGAAGTTCTCTTAGAAGCATTATAAGTCTCCTGAAAACATTGATTATACCCACATTGCCATTATGAATTGGGGCTGCATGATGATGAGCAGTCATTGCAGTTGTCTTCCAACCCAAGGGCAAGTGGTTCAATTCTCAAGAAAGAAGGGTTTTTATTTACCAAAAGAAATATAATAAAAAAACATACAGAAATAATGGGCCAGTTTCTAAACCAATTTAGAGGTGGACAGTAATATGTACACAGTAAAAAGTGGAGTGTCAATATTTCTAAGTAAACCTATTTTAACCTAGATAGAGTATTTACAACTCTATGAGGAGTAAACCAGCTCTAACAGCAGAGGTAAAAGTCCGTGAAAAGGTTTAACTCCACACAGTTTTGATCAGTACCAGTCTGCAGGGGTGCGGGTCTCAGAGCTCACGTTTCGTTGCTAAATTTGACACAAAATTGGGTAGAATTTAAACTGAAAAGGTAACACTCACCATAGAGTAGATTTTATTCTAGTTTGAATAGTGAGAGTGGGACCAAATGTTATCTTGTTACAAACTGTAAGTGTGACACTGTTTTTTACTGTGTATCTGCACTGCTTTCCACTGCAGGCACCAATTCTAAATTAAACCCAAAATGTGAACAAATAACTAAACATGTGCTGTTGGTAAGTGTAATGACTGACCTTACTGTGTGGCTGTGGAGATTATTATTATTGGTCTGTAAAGCGACCTTAAATGTGTGGCTAAACTGATGTCTTTTAGGAGTTTTCAGATGACAATAGAGCGGCACACTGAGAAATCAGAATACAGATATTTTCCTGTTTGTCTGCGCAGTGACAGAACAAAAGGCAAATCCTTGTCCTCACGTGGCCCGCCATTGTGCCAGTTCCAACGTGGATCTCCTTGACATTCCTTGCATTCACGTGAGAACGTCCTCACCTCAGAAGACATCATTTCCACTCCTCTCAATAACAAAGACACGATCACCAGGCTGCGTCATGTCAAGGCAGAATCACTTTTAAATATCTTTCACTAAATACATAAGAACCATCAATTGTTCAAACGTGCACGATGAGGCCTACAAACGTGGACATGTGACACTCGCAGTGATCTACGTGTTGATGCTCCCAGGCAACCCCATTGTGTTCAGTTAATGTGTAGATGCAGTGGGATTAATGGCAAACATGATTTCTTCCTGTGGTTGTAATTACCAGTATGAAGCTTAATTTAACGCTTAATAGCTCAAACATCTGCAGCGCCACATGTTGTGGGAAAGACCACTAAAGTACAGCAGCTGTCGAAAGTGTTTTGTGCTATCTGAAATATTCTATGTGTTACTGGAATTTAGTTTAGAGCGAGTCTGAAATGTTTGTTTGCTATTCACTACGTATAACTTTATGCTTTGAAATCACAGTACACAAAATCCTTTTTTTTTGTTCGACTGCTGATAACCGGACAGGTCTGTGAGAGAACTTTAAATATACCGTCTGTGTGCTTTGAATACACAATTGAGCAGGCGCATGTGTGTAGTGTAATATTTCCTTTCATGACTGTGCACATCAATTCACTGCCAGGTCTCCAAACTGTTTTGTGTATTTCGGTACGTCATCAAATAGGAGACCAGAGAGTTGGCACACACGCCCGAGTTCACCTAAATAAGTCATAGGATATTATCGCAATTTTATTCACACACACCAACAGGAAAGCTCCTGAGCTGGAGGCTGTTTCTGCTCACTGCTGGTGATCGGGAGCATGGAAAGTGAAATAAACAAGGCCCACGAGGCTAGTTTAGCTCCTGTAGCCAACCTGTACATCCAAGCTTTGTGTCTCATGTACTGACCAGATAAAGGAAGTCATGGGCACGTGGAAGCTATCGAAACGCATTATATTATAATTAAAAGTGATTAAGTCATGTTTACATCAGTATCAGTCTTACTTAAAATAGCTGTGGGCAGTGTTTTCATTCTCCCTGTAATGGAGCGCTGACGAAAAGTTCCAATGTGATTTAGATCTCAACATTTCCCCCATGGGCTCACATTCCCCCCCAAAGCTTGTGGTGAGACAGCTAGACTAGCCGGCTCTACAGGTGACTGCCCTGGTGGAGGCCTGCTGAATACGTTATGGAGGGGAGGTGGGACTGTGTTGAAGATTCTGTGCATTTCATGCATTAACATTAAAGTTATTTGGCAAGCGTCTACGACTGGACCGAATCTATTTGGATCTGTTTTTTTTGAGTTGAACTTGGCAACAGCATTTCATAACACCTGCCAACACGAAAAGTATCATACAGAGGTCTGGACAGACAGCGCAGGCAATAAATCCTCATTTACGTGATGGTCACTGAGCTGTGACAAGCTGGGAACTTCCACAAGAGGGAACTAGATCAAAGACTGGGCAGAGATGGAGACGGAGGGAAGGCGATTCACCTCTGAGGAAATGTTCTGTGCAAACGTGGATTTGACCTTCCAGTTAACATGAAAGTAGAAGCCTATCAAATTAAATGGCATGTTTGTAAGAGTTGAAATGAACGTGGGACACGTCGAACTAATCCCTTTGAAACTCCTGATCCTTCTGATAGTGTGAGTGATGAAATACATCTGGACAAAACCAGCTTAACGTCAGTAGCGTTTGTTCAGGGCAGCGAGGGCCATTCTGGTGACCTGTTCACTGCTGCACTCTTATGTTTCACAGTTAGCTGCAGCTACGAGCTGACAAACGTGGGGCGAGCGATAAGAAGTGTTGCTCCTTTATTAAATTAACTAAAATCTCGAGTGAGACATTCGATGCTAAGTGGTAGTCAAGCTGCCTCTGACAAAGGGAATAAAGGAAAACAGTATATACAGTAGATACTGCTCCTGCTTTGTAAACAAAACAGTGATGTCTATTAAAATGATTGTGGAGAAGTGGAAACACACGGCAGACACAGAATAAGCACGGTGACGGTGTCATTTAACACTTCACATTAAATTATAGCTGTCTGAACCTCCAATCTTAAATGTGACTGCAGCTGTCTGCATTTTAACCTTTTTTACTTTTTATTCATCAGTGAAATTAAAGTGTTTCCCCTTTGAGTGGGCAGGTGGTGGGGGTGGTCAGTCTAACAGAACTAATAATTATAAGGAGTGTTTTTTATCTAACCTATCAGGCAGCAGACAAGCTCCAACACTAAACCCAGCTGCTGGCTTCGATGCCATCCATGGATGGATCCAGTTGTGATGAATACGACCACAGTGGACAAACAGTTAAATACGCATCACAGTGAATTTCAAAGTAAAAGGGAAAACGCGGCGCTGCGTGTGAATGTGAAAGGTAAAAACCTGTTGTAACCTATCAGTCATGATCAGGAGGGGTTATCGATTCGTGGCAAAGGGAATGAGCGAGATTGATCTTATGTTTAAGCTGCTTGTCAGGCAATTACAGCACTAGTTAGAAGAGTTTCCTGCTGCGCCACCACCGAGGCTGAGGTTACAGAGACCAGAGACAGCCCGTCGAAGTGAAATGAAGCCCCGCAGAAGTCAGTCGCGGGGTCGGGCTCAGGGTTAGGTCCAGAGAAGGATGAGGGGAAGCACGCCAGCGCATGTGAAGAGGACGCGTCCTGCTGGAGGGCAGCGCTGATGCTGGAGCCTCCTATAAAAGAGCTGCCAACATGCCACTGATCGCTCATTCATGCACACGCTGCCGGCGCCTCTGAGGGCAGCGCTCCTCGCAGTGCGCTGCGCAACTTACGCTCTCCATCAGCTCAGTTGCACATTTCTGCTGCACCCCCGCGCGCGCTTCGCCCGACACGGACTCCAACCAGAACTTTGGGAAAGAAGATCCTCGGGGCGCGCAGGATGCTCCACGGAGCGGGCTGCGCGCTCAACCGCACACGTGCCTGGAAGCGACTCCCCACGAGGAGCAGAGAGCAGGCGGCGCACTCCTCCTGAACATGGACAATGGAGAGCTCCAATCTGTCGGTGAACGCCGTGACTTACACTGTGGCAGCTCAACTCTCCACAACTCATGATCCGTTCACGGGACCCATCGAGGACATCGCTCCGTGGAACTTCACCGTCCTGGCCGTGCTCATGTTTGTGGTGACTTCTCTGTCTCTGAGCGAGAACTTCCTGGTTATGTTCGTCACGTTTAGGTACAAGCAACTCAGACAACCCCTGAACTATATCATAGTGAATCTGGCCATCGCTGACTTTCTGGTGTCCCTGACTGGTGGAGTTATCAGCTTCCTGACAAACGCCAGAGGTTACTTCTTCCTTGGAAGGTGGGCGTGCGTCCTGGAGGGGTTCGCTGTGACTTTTTTCGGTAGGTGTTCGGCTTCGTTGTGCTGTCACTGCATAATCACAGCTTCCTTAACTGTAGATGTCAGTGTTGGAGCTCTTTACAGATGCTCTGCAGGGACAGGAGATGATGCGTGAACATCTTTTCATGTATTAGGTCATCCGGTGGTGAGCCAAAGAAAAAAAAACAAATATGTTAATAAGAAAAACTGTCATTAAGTCAAATGAACAGTATATAGAGGGCAGAAAAACATCACATTAACAACATAGCTTTATGTTTTTTGTCTTAAAAGTGTATTTTAATAATCTACTGGGTACAACACCTTCACGCAGCTCTGTATTTGTAACATACATTAGGGAGCAAACTTAACTGAACAGGTGTGGGATCCTAGATAAAAAAATGTATCTAGAGTCCACTTTTAGAAGTGACAAACACAGAACTGAAGTATTTGTGTGACTTGTTGAAACATGTGCACGGACTCTCTTGTCCTGCCCGGCGAGCTGAGTCGGCATCCACTGGTGCCAGACTGAGGAGGGAGAGGTAGTTAGCTCATCTGTGTGATTAAACATTTATTTGAGTTTTTCTTATCGCTGACACCTCTGCAAACATTGACCAGTGTGGTTGGACTATGGTGGACAACTTAATGTAGGAAATCTTACTGAGATGCGTACAGATGCAGAAGCGCGCGTCATGGCTTCCAACATTAGACACTTCAGAAAGGTTTCATTGGTGTTAAACTGAAAAGTAGCTGCTCCGCTCACTGTGGTGTCGTTGTGCTCCTACACACTGAACTCCTGCCGTTTGCCTTAGGGATCGTGGCCCTGTGGTCCCTCGCTGTTCTGTCGTTCGAGCGGTTCTTTGTGATCTGCCGACCTCTGGGGAACATCAGACTGCAAGCCAAGCACGCGGTCCTGGGTCTGCTGTTCGTCTGGACCTTCTCCTTTATCTGCACCTTCCCTCCCGTGCTGGGCTGGAACAGATACACTGTAAGCAAGATCGGAACCACATGTGAACCTGACTGGTGAGAACTTAGTATTTTATTTTCCACCACAAAAATCTATGACTGATAACTGGTATTGATCCTAAATAATCAAGCTCCCTGTGAGGCTGAAATCACAAGCACTTACTGATGAAAGCTAAAGCGTTTCATAGAGATGAGGTGAACCGTAGACGTCTTCTCATCACACATGGTAACTTTACCCATAAATGTATTTACTGCTGCAACATTAAACTAAATCCTAATGCTACCCTTAAAACCAGCCCCGCTCCACCTAGCAACATGCTCGTGCTCTTTTTCTTCTTGCACACAAACAGGTTCTGATAAGCAGTCCGCGCTTTGTCTCATACCTACATTGCTGCTTCAGCCATTTTAGCTCAGCCTGCGTGAACGTGTCTCATGGAAACAGTCGAGAAACAGGTCAGCTCTATAACCTTGGCCCTCGGGGTGCCATTTGGCTAATGCTATTTAGCTGCTTTGATGAAAGGTGTGCAGATAACAGCGCTGACTCTTTGCCTCAAGCCCTCAAAGAGAACCATTGCTCAGATGGGGAGTGTGCGAGCGGGGCACAAATGGTTCAGGCAATACAATTAAAAGATCTCCTTATGGAGAAACGCGCAGCGTACATGACCCAATCCACCTCTGGTTGTACGCAGCACGGGTCTTCTCAGGAAACATTTGGTTGACAGCAGGAGCTGAGCAGCATGAACAGCACAGGCATGTGAGGGCCACAATGTTGTCACCTTCACAGTCTGGTGCATTTTAAAAGCCTCATTTATGTGCATCTTTTTATCACTGGAAACATGCGGATATTCGGCACCGGACAGCTTGTGAATGTTAAAAGGTGTGTGTGCGCGGTTTTGATTGTCAGGAGGTGGCTGCATCCTTGGAGCTCACTTGGGATGCAATCTTCCTCCGGCATGCCACTGACTATCTTTCAAATCCCTTCCAGCGCACAGGTGTCGTATTAGACCTTTATTATAAAGACAAACTCAAAAAGAAGTTGCTAGCTCAAATCCCTGGAGTTGCTGGGAAGTACTGTTGGATCAGTAACAATATTCTGTGCCCACATTAAACTATCATTATCACTTTTTAGCAGGATGGCTCGTGCTCAGCCTGAAGTACAGACGCACATATAGTGTATACACTGTGAGATTGACAGAAGCAACAGTGAATCTGATTTCAAATTTGGTTTTAATACATTTCATACATAAAGGGAACTTTATGTATTAAAGTTGGTGAGATGGGATGGTGTAAAAACTCCTTCCCCAATGTTCAAATGTAAAACTATGCTCATGACCCCAGAAACAAGCCAAATGATCTGGGGCCGACACAGGAGTGTGTTTCATTTTATTAAAACTACCGAGAGCACAACCGAAGGATGCACGCCTGCCTGCCATTTAGAAGAAAAGTGAGCGTGCTCGTTTCCTGCCTTCAGGGAGGCTGGATGAAGTTTGAGGGCCTCAAGTGTTACCGTTTCAAGCAGTTGTCCTGTCTGTTTGCAGTTAATTTGTGCTGCTATACCCAACACTTCACACTTTTAACCAGGCTGATTGATTTGCTTAGTTCAAAACAGCAATTTGAACAAAGTGTGAAAATAATTATTCGCCATGAGCAACTGTTTGTTTCATGTGAGGAACGAGGTGGAAATTGCACCATTTAATGTGTGCTCAGCCCGGCCTCCCTGCTTCAGCCAGGATTAATATGCCTGCCCAGAAATACGTCTATACACACATGTACACAACCGCGTCTGCCAGGTAATTCCTCACAAATTAACGCTGAGCTTGTTTTGTTTGACAGTGGTAGGTAGTCTCATGGAAACAACATAATTAGACTTAATTAGAGGCCTCAGGGCCCCTAAATGTGTCACAGAGATTTGTCGCAGCTGCGAAATTTCCCTTTTAATCGACACACAAATGAGGTGCAAAACTGGCATCGTTCTTTCCAGCCAGATAAAATCCTCTGAATGTCAGAATGACATTTCACAGACGGCTCAAAGATGGGAAACGATGGGATGGTTAACCATTGTATTCTTAAAGAAACGATATGAAAACGTTCTGTAACAAACTGTTTCGTCGGGGCTGTTTTCTCATGATGTAGAAATGATTTTCTCATTATGCTATATAAATTTACTCTCCATCTCTGCACAGGTACACAACCAGCGTAATGAATCACAGCTACATCATCACTTTCTTCGCCACCTGCTTCATCCTCCCTCTTGGAGTGATATTCTTCTGCTACGGAAAGCTCCTCCGGAAACTCAGGAAGGTCAGATCAGTGGAGCAGACAAGTAGTGGCTAGTTTCATGTGATTGGAAACTTGTGGTTGTTACAGGAAACATATCACATGCTTGATTTATGCTGTTCAATCCTAATAGATCCACTGTTACGGTTCTTTTTCCTCCAGGTATCTCATGGCCGTCTAGCCAATGCCAAGAAGCCAGAGCGGCAGGTGACCCGCATGGTGGTTGTGATGATTGCTGCATTCATGGTCGGCTGGACGCCATATGCAGTCTTCTCCATTCTGGTCACGGCTCATCCAACCATTGAACTTGATCCCAGGCTGGCCTCCATCCCGGCCTTCTTTTCCAAGACGGCTGCTGTCTACAACCCGATCATCTACGTCTTCATGAACAAACAGGTGACATTGCGTTACAGAGGGAAGGGATTCACCCACCGTACGTGGTCAGTGTAGCACAGTGACCAGCTGCAGAGTCCATGGCTCGGTTCCTTTCTCTGCTGCGCATGATTCACATCGCTGCTCATATGCAGAAGATGAAAGCTGCTGCAGAATATTGAGTTGCTTTCTGTTGTTGTTGAGTTTTGCCTGTCTCTCAATAATCCATTATGTATGAGTAAATCCAATGTGAAGTCTAGAGGGTGTGTGTGGCTTCGTCAGAAACCACTACCTATGATTATTGTACAAATGTTGACTGAATGACAGCAGCCATCAGAAAAGAGCGATATCGATCAGCTTTGATCACTTGAGGTGGATTTTAGTTAAAAGGCGTGTGC
Source organism: Microctenopoma stevenorrisi (assembly GCA_032270685.1). NCBI lineage: Eukaryota > Metazoa > Chordata > Actinopteri > Anabantiformes > Anabantidae > Microctenopoma > Microctenopoma stevenorrisi. The sequence continues at coordinate 3,026,267 of JAUMTR010000007.1, forward strand.
ATGTCCCTGTAGAGTCAGTGTGTTTTTGAGTTTGGAAACCACTGTGCACTGGTTTCATACAGTTTTCAAAAGCTTTTCTTCAGTTGGAACCGACAGTACGTTGTCAGAGCTTTAATATTATTATGAATGATCTGTGTGTTTCATTTATCTGCCCTGGCCGCTGTCATTTTCAGTGATTGACACTGATTTGATCGAGCACACCGTTAATGTCTTGTGAACTTTTGATTCTACTTTGAAGCAGGACTGTGCTTTTCCTTTACAGTGTATTATCTTCACCAGTCTTAGCTTTGAACACACTCTGTGTTTTTATTGCACGTTGTTGTTTGGTCTGGGAATAATTATGGAGCCACTGTATATAAATCAAACCTCCTTTGCCAGGGAATTGTATGCAGTGTGCATGCCCATAAGACTGACACTGCCCCACTTTCGTACTCACTGTTTAAATGGGTCAACCAGTGTCTCCACTAGGACACCAGCAGGATGTAAATAATGATGTTGAGCAGGAAGATTCGGGTTAAAATTCTGGTCCTGCTGCTGCAGCCAAACTACTAGTGCTTACAGAGGACAGCTGACCCTTAGTGCTCGATCATTTTACTATAACTTGTTTTCAGTCATCTTCTTCTTCCTGTTGGGATTGATTGTGTACAGCCCTGACACCACAAACCTGACAATTAGTGGCTCTGACCAGATGCCAGCTGTAGCAGTGTTTAGAAATGAGGAACATGCCTGTATCAGCAGTGCCTGCGTTGTTAGCAGTTAGCAGACATGTAGAAGAGGGTTTTCAAAGATTATGAGACATACAATTCACCAGAATGTGAAATATAAATCCACATGATCAGTTAGCGTCCTTTAAGTTTCTATTGTTTCGGTGTGAGGTAGTTTTAGTTGCACCGTTCATTATTTTTAAATCAACAGTGGGAGGAATGTCCACACATAACGTGAGACTGGTTGCTTAAACCCACAGAGAATTATCACCAAATTATCACCCTCTGTGGTTCTACCGCAGGCACACATTTTATCCTTCCAGGCGTAAAGTCTGTGACACAACAAAAAGTCGAGATACAACCTTCCGCAGACAAAAAAGAAAACGTATGATTCACTTCACCAGCTAACGAGACCAAAGCAGACGTACAAGAAGAGTTAAGTGGGGTTTATTCACCTTCTAAACCTTATGTGAGATACTGTCAGAAACCTCTGGTGTGAGCCTATTGTATATCAGACCATTCATGTCTTTCCTAAACTTTCGATCTAACAGGTCTCCTGTGCAGACCAACCAGACATTACACTGATCATTCCGGCTCTTTTGTTTTGCAAATCTTTTCAACATTGGCACTGGTTTTAATCTGCATTCATGTATAAACTAATGTTGGTGGTCAGAGGTCAAAGGTCAGGTTTTCAGGTCACATTTTAATCAGATCTCACATCTGTCCGATTCCTGTTATTACCATATCTGAGGAATTCTTACAGGCAGTTTCACTAAAACTGTAGCAAGCTTTTGTGGCTCTACAATTTATCTGTAAGCTGCTTTATGAGAACAAAAGGAAGTAAGTGCTGTGGATGTTCAGAGTTAAGGATTCAGGCCATTCCCTTTGCCATTAGAGTAACATTTTATGACCTTATTCCTGTTGTGGATGTACTTTAAAAGCCACTTTTTTTCAAAGTTGGAGGGAAGAGTTATGCAAGGGGCTTAACAGCATACTTCAGATGAACAACACCATTGACTCCTACTTTGCCTCAGCAGCCTTTGGCTTTTTCAGGACATTAGAAGATAACAAAGATGTCATTGCCACACTGATGGCAAAGCGCTGCTGGTTTGAGGGCAGCAGTTACGAGGCTTGCTCGTTAAATTAGATAAGCCATTAAGGGTCAGGAGTCCTAATTTCTCCTCGGGGCTTCACAGAGTGGGATCACTATAAACATTCAATTAGTTTTTTTTAGATTTAAAGTAATGTGGAAACCTATGTTTGTGCGGCAGTTAGCTAGAACCAGTTAAAAATGGCTGTTATTCCAAGAACAGCTATGGACAGGGCATCACTGTCACTGCTGTTGTGTAAGTCTGTGTTTCTGAGAACTATGGCGAGCGCTTTTAATATTTAACAAGTATACAGGATATACGATCAAGATATATGTAACGCCTTTCCTGCCAGTCAAAAGCGTAATTTACAACGTCATTTCAACCAGTGAAAACTCTAATTTCAGATATCTACAATTAAAACTGTCAATTAAATAGTCCAAAAAATAGTAGATCGTTTCTTATTCAAGTCAATGAGACGTACTGACTAGACAAAATGACCTAGTATATATCTCAAATTCGACTTCTGTCTAGTCAAAATTAAATTGCAGATATCTTTAAGTCGACTTTTGTCTAGTCACACTGTAATCAAAATGCATGTTCAATTTTAAAAGTGCTTGCCATTAAGAACTCATGTGAATTAATTAGCTTAGCTTAGCATAAACATTGGAAGTGCAGGTGTAGCGCCATGTATGATACAAAGATTTAATAGATAAATATATTTTTAATCTAATGAGTACTGTTAAAGTGCTTCATAACCACTTGTTTTTAATTAAATTTTGTTTTTGTTATTTTTAGTTCAGGAAGTGCCTAATTCAGCACTTCACCGGCATGGGGACCATCCCAGACAGCAACCTGAACCAGACCTCGGAGAGACCTGGAATCACTGCTGAGAGTCACACGGGAGAAATGTCAGCCATTGCAGCTCGCATCCCCATGGGAGACGGTGTGTCTCCCAGCTCCGACAATTCTCCAACCGACTGTGGCTTGTTTGCCCAGCTGCCTATCCCCGAGAACAAAGTGTGTCCCATGTAACGATAAACCTCACCCCAGTAGGCGTTCCCTTGTTGTCCCCTAACCCTAAGTGTCCATAATAATCAAACAATTCAGATACAGAGTGTTTTAGGAACCCTTTTTCACAGAATTTTTAATATTTAGTTAATTTCAAAGTTTTATATTTAACCCGAAAAGGTCAAATACAGACAGAAACCAGAAGAAAAGTTGTGTTCTAGCATCTAGCATCAGTAGTTTGTTTAATATATGATTAAAGAATTCTGACAAAAGGGACAAGACCCGTGGAGACAGAACTGCTCAGACCCTAAACCCGTACATGTCCCGTACGTAGTTTCTTGCTAAACACTCCTGTGTCCTATGTTGATGTATGATATTAGAGAGAATCTTGGACAAGCGTCATTGCCACAGCTGTTAGTGTGTCACATTAGAAACACCCAGTTTGACTCGATGGTGTCTGCCTTCACATCTCCACGATAAAAGAGGCTGCTAAAAACACAAACCTCTATTATGAGTTAGTAGAGGGCTAGCCAGCGTTTTTTTTAAAAACCACAATGCATCCAGCGTTTTTTTCTCCTTCTTGCTTTTTCCTTTGAAGCCATGAGATGGCGCCTGCAGAGAAACTATTGTTTTTCTATGCTGTTTCAGTAGCGCATCTTCATTCATCTCCGCTGGTCAAGAGGACCCAACAGTCTTATGAATCTGGATACTTTTACGTTAGTTCATCCCACGTGACCTGGACTGGGTCAAAGCTTTCATCTTTAGTGAAGGTGGACAATGGGACTTGAAGATGTCAGACTCTTTTTGGCTGTGGTGCAGATGCAGTGGGACAAGATATTTATGAAGTGCCAACAACAAGCGTGCACACATCTACAAGCAGCACACACATTGTCTGTATTACAATAAGCTCTCTAAAGGCACTGCGAAGGTGATGCAGTGCACAAATAATGGCTTAGCTCGGCGGCCGTGTCCAAACTAAAGCAGCGCCATCATAAGCACATGTCAACAGCAATATTAAAGCTAATTCGCGCAGCTGAACACGTCAGCATTGGCTACAGTAGATGTAGCGGTGGGTGTTAAAATGTCTTCTACTTGACTTGTGGTGCATGTTTGTTTCGCTGTTACTGGATATTTGTCGGAACAATGTTGTGTTCTCTATGCTGCACAGTGAATCTCTGTGTTAAAAATGTACTGGTGTGGTGTGGTGTGTGTTTCAAATGAACCGTGGTCAGTCAGTCTGGTAGCAGCGCCGTTTAGCATCTTTAGGCATCAGTGAGAAATGAATCGTGATGCCGTTTCGCACATGAACAATTCTGTCAAATCTTTTTTGTTCACTTTGAAAACTACACTTTTCTGCATTCCTCAATATTTTGGCGTCAGCAGTTGACTTTGGTTTCCTCCTAGTGCTAAAGATCACAGAGGATCAGTTAACTTCAGCACTCTACATTTAGATTTTATACCTGCGGACTCACTGCATGGTTCAGTCTTTCTGCTTTCCTCAAGTTCTGCAGCAGTTAGCTGATTTCAGCAGCAGAAAATGGTGAACAGGCAAATAAATACTCGAGCAATAAAATAGCGGTGGCTGTGTATGTGCCAGCTGGTTTTGCAACATTTTTGCAAATCAAATAAAAATTGACGGATGCAGGATTAATACTTTTTTTTGTATCAACCTCTAATCTGTCACAACCAGAAACACTAAATACCATAAAATAATCCAAGAATATATGTGATTTCTTTGGGGAGTAAGGATTTCCAGTTTTCTTGGACATGGTCTAATTTTAAATGCCAATTATATCAGTGTTTTATTCACTGCCATTTGTTGATGTGAAACTGTTAAACTCATCTCTGCTGTGTCAGAATTTTCTGTTAGTTTTTGTAAAGAGTCTCATGCCTTCTTTGTTTTAAGGTTTTCACTCTTTGCTTCCCTAGTTGTGTATTTTGGCACTAGTAAGTGGGTTTCCGCCCAAATGTGTGTAGCACTTTATAATCGTTTGAATATTGAACCTTGAATTGAATTTACTACCATTGTGTGAATAAAAGTGGTTCAACTGCTGTTTTTCCAGTCAGATACCATTAAACCATTGGAGAAAGAAAGACAATTTAACTACATTACCTAACTTAACGGATCAATCAAAAGGCCAGTACAATTAAAGAAAATCATTCTGAATCTGTTTTCACTAGTTCCATATTCTCTTCCAATTTCCAGTGTTTCACACACAGATGGAAAAAAAATGCACATTTAAACATGGGTGTTTCCCACCTCATATTACTGTACACACAGGGCAACGTCTTTTAAACTGTCCTGATAGCTTATGAGTCTATACAGCAACATAAAGCCCATGCTGAGAGGGCTTGTTGGTAGGTTGTTATCCGGCCAAAAATCTCCAGCCACATGTGAATAATAGAACTGGTCAGTGACTCCTACTTCCTACTGGTGTGTCTAAAAGGATCCAAGCTTTTCGTTTGAGTGTCGACAGATATTCTCTTCACCAGTCAGTTATATTAAGTAGTAATATTATGAACCTTTCACCTGCCTCCCCACTACTGATACGCGCATCTACAGGTGTAGAAACTTTAGGTGTGTAGAGGCTTTTGGAAACAACGTCTTCACTTTGAAGATCAGACAGGATATAAATCAAACAAACCTGCCAGTGTTAAGGTTTTGGTGCATGGATTACCAACTGTGCTGCATGCTGAACCTCCCTACCCTGAATATCAAATAGCTTCACCTGTTTGTTGTGTTGTACCTATGAAGGCATGTCAATACTTCTTCTGCTATATGTTGTTCGTGTCATGAGTACTTTTGTCTTGAGTTGGATTTTATGGGTTTACAGTTTATAGATGCACGCTGCTTATAAAAAATGTCAGTATTAAAGTATATTTTTTGAAAAGCACTAACAACTGTGTCATACTTTTTATAATTTTCACTGATGGACAATAAAAGGTTTATGCAGGGCTGTTTCTAGGTTTTTGAAGGCCATAGATTATTTTGGGGGCCCCTGTTTTGAATTGATGCAAGGAATGTTTTTGCATCATCATCGTGTTCGAAACAGAAATTAAAAACAATAAAGAAAAAATCAAGTTGTTCCAGAATTACATTTAACTCAACTAAAATATTTTGGTAGCGGTAGCTTGGGGGCCCCCTGATGGCCACAGAACCAAACACCCTCTTTGTTGTGCCCATCTGTTTCTAGCCAGAACTTTCCATACGACAAATGAAAATACCGAGGTCACATACTGTACTAACCTCTGGGAAATATGACATTACACATATACAGGCCTCATTAACTGTGTTTGTGGTCAGGACTAGTAGTTAGAGAAGTGTTTTGTTTTGGACACTGTCTATCTTTACGATCGTTTTCAGACTTTGAAGAATTTGAAAATTGTCCCGTAATAGAAGGGATTGAGTGAACATTCCCAAAATTTTATTTTGACAGTAGTGTGATAAAAGCACTGAGAGACAGACAGCAGCCATCTGCCTTGACCGGTTGGGGGTGAGTGAAGAAGAGATCACCAAGGCTGTTTACTGGACTCTTTTAATGGCCATGTATCCCCCTCCCCTCATCTCAGTTTTGACTGACTTTCTCCAAATATTCCTAGATCTGTTGTCCTGGTGGTGATTTAGAGTTTCTGTCCAGTTCATCCCGATTTCTTTTCTCTTTCTTATGTTGGATAGTTCATATTTTTCTACTCGATCACATGTCACACTGTGTTTATTTCAGGTATTGTTCTGAATCCTTGTTGATAAATGCAAGCATGCTGTTAATGGATATGCTTCCTGTGGTTAATCTCATTTGTGTTCCCAGGCGAAACATTTCTCCACATCACAGCAACCTAGACATGCCTTGTTGTCACATAAATCTGCTGAACACGCAGCCTTAGTTTGTCATCATAAATGTCGACAAAGTGTCCCAGTTGTTGTTTTGCTATAAAAACATGTTATGATAAACGACACAGTGTGTTGTACAAGGTAAAAGACAGAGATAATAAATTTTGTGTTAGACACATGAAATTGTTTTTTACTCACAGCAACACAACTATATATGGTGCCTTACTCTACCCGGACAGATAACTGTATAGATTCTCTCCAAACATCACACTGTTCTGTATTTCACATATGTGTCACATTCCCATTTCCCCTTTACATGTGGCTTTCTGACCAATACAATTGTGTAGGCAATGTCCTTCGGTCTAATTTGTAACTACTTCTCACGTAATCACACCAGAAATCTAAATGACAAAGGTTCAAGTATTTACAGAAGCAGAGTAAATGATTTTCTCCCAAATAGGCATTTACAAGTCCTACTCCGCCCCCACAGTGAAACAATCAAGATTTGCAGCCCACCTGTGATGATGGATATTTGAACACAGCCAGTGCAGTGCCACACATCACGACTCGGTGACGTGACCTTGTTCCCTGTTAAAAAATAGTTCGTATGTACAAATGACTTGTTAAGCAGAATTAAATACTCCGTTGACACTGAGCCATTCATCAAAGACTTGTTCCTGTAAAAGTCAAAAGTGAGGTCATATAATAATATTTAACAGGATAAGACTTGTTTTAATAAGAGGTTTTGTACTCACTCAGCTCACTGTGTTGCACACAATAAGAACAGGGGGGTAGTAGATTATAGTCTACTATCGTCTAGTAGGCCCCATGTTTCTACCATTTCATACCACACCATGCCTCCATGTTTTCAGCAGGCAGCAGAGGGTGTAGGCATTGTACAGTTTAATTACCACACTGAAGCCGGATCTCCTGAACCGTTTTGCGGCACATTCTGGTGATAGCTGTCTTTCACTGAACGTGGTCCAGCGACTCTCTACCAGAGAGTCCAGTTGCACACACAGGTTGAAACTGCAGCACTTAATAATGGTGGCCATCCCGCTGAGTCCTCAGTTTGCTGCCCCAACAAACCCCTGCATAAAACAAGATATTATCTACCACGATGGTAGAATGATCAGAGCCAGGAATCACTGTGTTATAGCAGAATAGTGTTATTTCACTATCTACAGTGGAAATATGCACAAAATGAAAAGATGTATTCTTGTGATGGAATCTATGATTTGAATGCCTGCAAATCGCTGAAACAAAAAAACAACAACATATAGTCACACTGTATTAGGATACTGAGTAAATATTGAGTAATATTTACGTCAGTCTTCTGACTGGTAACATTTTAGTATTATTATAAGTTTTATCATAAACATGCATTGTCTGATTTCTGTGTCTTACATGTGAGTAATTACAGTCTCCGTTTCCAGACTGTTCGGCAGATGATACAGCTGAGATTCAGTGACTTTCTCCAAGGTTTGTTGAACAGTATCTCTGCTGCTCTTAAGTGGTCTTTCCTCTCTCCTCCATCCTCTGGAAGCTTTCAGAAGCCACCCTTTGAAGTAATAGTGACACTAGCGATTCCATATCTATCATGCAGAAGAAACAGTAAATATTAACAAGCATTGTCAGACCACATGCCATGGATGACAGCTGAGATGAAGGGTGTTGGTGCAAAGACAGAGACGAGGAAGGAAGATGGCACCAGACACAGGAGCAGAGGTTATAGCAAATGGGTTGCTAAAATGAGATGTTCTTTGCTTTATCCAGCTGAATAAGAAAGAGTTTGTTGATTGGCTGATAGATTCATATTCACATGTGGCTTCTACAACTGTCAAGGCCGCCTGTGTTGAAAAGGGCGAAGTGATTCCCATTTAAAAATAGATATCGTGTTCAAATGTGCTCCCACTAAAACACACTTCTGTTTGTTTTGTTCCAGTAAAGCTCATTTACTGCAAATGCCTACAAACATGCCGGAGAACACATGCAACAGGACGTAACAAAGTTGGCTCAGGAAAACCTGTAAATCTGTAAACATCCATCTGAGTTGTTCCAATAAGTAATAAGTAATAAGTAATAAGTAATAAGTAATAAGTAATAAGTACGTGTTCCACGTACTTATTACTGTTTATGTAGAGATGTGCATTCCTCCCTACTGTACGAATACGGTGGTCAGTAAAACGTTACATCACACCACAACAACAAAGGTTGAAGACGTTCCTGTTTGTGTGATGATTACTATCACCGTGTTAGGAATGTGGTAAGTAACCCTGCAATGGCTGTTGCATGTACTCGGTAACGTTTCGTTTAGAACATCTATCATTTTTAAATTTAAGTTTGTGGCCTTGAGAACCTCTCAGTACATCCTTGATTTAAAGTCGCTGTAGTTCAGTACTAACATCGAACGACGAACATCACATGTGCAGTGCAGTTCCTACTGTGGACAGAATGGAGAAAAAGGTTTCAATGCAAGTCATGGTGCAGAGCTTGATGGGCGATCAGTAGAAAGAAATCTGTGAAATCGATCAGTAATTGTCAGCAGTATGGAGATTTGGAGCAGAGGATGCAGGTTAAGTCGGGGAAATGTGTCTTTTCTCACTCAATAACTATGGGCCTTTAGCGTACCAGTGCATTGACAGCTGTGTTTAGGGATGTTTAGGTGTCATTATACTCTTGGCAGGAACCTAGAGATCCAACTAAGCTGCTGAACTCTAATATCCTGAGCCACATGCCTCGCCTTTCTTGCAACACTTTGCTCCTCCTTGCTTCAAACTTGCCCTGTAAATAGAATGACATAGTGCAAATTGCATTGCTCCTCTAAGTGCTGTGGAAGCACTCTGCTCACTTTGCTGTCCACTGTGGCTCTTAGATGCCAAAAGGGAATTTTCAGCAGACTTGACCATAATTCTTCTACTTTTACAATGGTCACTATCCAACGTTTGGTTACCTCGTGTAGGTATGATGCTATGTTGCTGTCCTGGCAGATGTATGTCTCCCCTCTAAGCTCAGCACAACAGATCCTTCACTGTCAGCAAAATGAAGCTGTATCTTGCCAATGACAGAGCGCTGCTTATGTGTCAAAGGGGGGGGCATTATTCACAAAGCAGGCGAACTGAGGCAATGCCTGAGGAAAATGAGAAAGATTGATATGTTCATACACCAGCACAGAGTCAACGCTTCATGAAAGAAGTGCAGCTATTACACGATAAACTTGTAAGCGTGTGAATGTTTTTCATATAAGTGTGTTTCAGGAGCTTCTGTGTGTGTGTGTGTGTTTAAGAGTGAACAATGTCAAAATAACATGTTCTCAGTCTGAATTGAATACGTCTGATTAAAAGAACGGCTGTAACTGTCACGCGTGAAGAGAACTGCAATGCTCATCTCTTTCGGTTGTCGAGCCTCATGTAGAAAGATTTCCCAGGTTGCTGTTGTCGCCACACTGTTTTCAAGAGCAAAATTCAGCCCCAGAAAATCAATCTCATTTCACCCCCCGAGTAAAATCAATTCCACTCCCAGGTGCTAACAAAGTTTGTCATAGTGAGAGTAATTCTGTGCATGTCAGGCTGGAGTGGTCTACAGTAGCATTGATTTTCCTGCCTATAACCCTCTTTGTTTTTAATCTGCATTCTCGTCTACATGTAAGCATTGATTACACATAGCCAGGTAGCTCAGTGGCTAAGCCCCCCACCCCACCCCCCGTACCAGGTGTGTCCCTGAGTGCTAGCTCCCTGAGTGCTAGCTCCCTGAGCGCTAGCTCCCTGAGCGCTAGCTCCCTGAGCGCTAGCTCCCTGAGCGCTAGCTCCCTGAGCGCTAGCTCCCTGAGCGC
>JAUMTR010000007.1:3037130-3090173 GCA_032270685.1 Microctenopoma stevenorrisi
ATTATCATATTCCTAGAATTACAGGACGAGGCGGTGGAGTTGCAGCAATCTACAACTCCAGTTTATTAATCAACCCCGGATCTAAACATAGTTATAATTCATTTGAGAGCCTCACTATTAGTCTCTCAGATCCAAACTGGAAAAATCAGTGTAAAGTGTAAAGTGCCTTGAGATAACTTTTGTTGTAAAATGGCGCTATATAAATAAAATTGAATTGAATTGAATTGAAAACAAACTAACAAAACAAAACAAAAATAATAGGAAAAATAAAAAAATATAATCTCTTTTATATCAACACGAATATGTAACGAATACTAAAACAAAACAAAACAAAACCTCACTTCAACTACCTTCTTGGGTTAACCCTGTTTTCTTCACTCTCATATTTATTTAAAATCTGTTTTTTATATTTAATTTTAAACTGCTTTACATTGGTACTTTCTTTTTAAATTTGTTCTAGCACTTTGTATTTTTAAATGCTATTTACCTCTTACGTTATATCCCCCAATTTACAGATCTCTTTTGGAAGTATTTTGTTTTTTGCTTTATATATTTCACCTTGCTTGTGAAATATGTGAACGTCGCTTACAGAGAGTTAGATTAAACCCTACAGCCATGTAAAACAAGCTCACTAAACAGGCTCTCTCTTTCTAATCACAGTTGCAGATAGAAACTTCTATCTGACCCATTCACATTTTGGGAGATTTGCACTGTGGGGGTTGAGTGTTGCTGAATCACATTTAAAGGCAGGTTCAAGCCATGATGCCGGTCATGACGGCTCATGTATCTTCCATCGTCACCGTGTTCAAAGAATGAGTCTGTGCAGCAGTCGACCACACACATGGTGTTGACACTGACGAGCTTCGTGTATTGTTTAAGACAGCTGCTGTCAACTTTCATTTGAAACACTTAATAAGCTATTGAACTATTCTGGACTTTGTGCCACAAAGGACAAAGGACCAATGGATAACAGTACAAAAACACATCCGAGCCCGGTGAACAGACATAAAATATGTGTTGTAATACTTTTAATAAATAGCAACACAAAAGTTCTGTGGATGCAGAACGAATCGTCTCTACCTAAAAAAAGAAAGGAGTCAAGTTACAATGGATGAATGAGAATCTTCACAGACACCAACACAAAAAATCAAAGATTAATCAGAGAGAAAAGCATCTGTAGCTTCAACAGATCCCTGATGGACACTGCTGAGGAGTAACGTGGCGCCCGCTCTCTGACCGAACGCCCTCAGTGAGTCACACCATATCGAGAGCTACATCTAAACCGGGACAGATGGCAAATGTGGGGAAGATGGCATGAGATGTGCTGAAATGGTCAGCCAGTGAGCCACAGTGATGCCAACGCTCCCTGTGTTTCTCATCTCTTCACCAAAGAGAGGCGGAGGAGAGGACCATCTATCTACACGTGGCAGGCGTCAGGCCAGATTCATCCATGCAGCCGTTATTCTGACCAGTTATACTCTGAAGGAAGGGTTACAGGAGTGCAGGATTTATCCCAGCTGGAAGTCTCTCACAGTACTGTGATATGGACACATTCACACCGATGGGTTATTTAGTATCACCAGGTAACCTAGCTGGCCGTCTTTGGACTTTAGGAGAAAGCCGGAGTAGATACAGACACTGGGAGAACGGACTGATTCCATAACAGCAGACTGGAAAACCAACACATTATCAGTACTTAGTGTGTCCAGTTAAGATTTTACTTTACTTTGCTTTGTTTTAAGACTTACAAGGAGCTAGCGGAGTTAGACGGGGTTTCGAACTTGCAACCTTCTGCATCCCAGTCTGAACCATAACCCATTGAGCTACCAGGCCACTGGTATCTTAGTGAGACTCGACTCCTCTAAAAATGATTACTTCCTGTCATCTGCTGTCAATATGCTCCAAACGGACACACCCACTTTGTTCACAGCAGAACTGCACTGTAACACCACCTTCCTTGGTCTCCACTCGCTCATGTCTAATTCTGTTGGCGCTGTGCATGGCAACGCTCACACCAGACAACACCAACAAACTAAAGGTGCGTATGTAAAAAAACGTACACAATACCAATCACAACCTCATTATGCTCTGTTTCTAAAAGGACTTTATCCTGATTGACCTACATTTCTTTAAAATGTTGCAGGGCAAGGGGGCACAAATATATTTATTCAAATGTGCTAGAATGTAACACGCTAATCATGAGGCGCAGTTGTAGCCTGAAGAAAGGTTTGAAAATGGAGTTAATGACTTAACAGCTAGAGGGTCTATACCTTGAACTGACTGAAAGTTAAGGAATGCAAAAAAAAAGCCTTCTACCCAGACTTCTCCAATGTGACTTTGAACAAAGCTTTTTCCGTTACGCTGAAAGAAACTAGGTTACTGACCTAAAAACACAATTACCAGAATTGTCGGGACTTTCCAGGTTGGTGATGTGTCCACAGATGCAGGTACCGTACACCTGTTTGTGAACCTGTGTGATGTGTTGCTGTCATGACATAGACGTGTCATCATTGCCCTCTGCATTGATCGTTTACCATAGTGCTGTTCCCTCCTGGTTCTGTGTGTATCACTAAGAGTTTCCCCTCCTCACATCGCTGCTGCTCCTTTTATGGTAATACATTTCCTTTAGTTTTAGTGCATTCTTGGGTCCGCCCTCTCCCAAACCATTGGTACCACAGACCTACAATCCAATCATCATTTCCAAAGAAACACGTTCTGCACAGAGGCTGCAGTAGTTGTGAAGGTTTGCGGCTGCAGGAACGTGTTTGCAGAAGAATACAACAGGCTTTAAGCGGAGCAGATTTCTAAAACACCGCAGGTTTTATCACACGAGACACAACGGGCAGTATCTTTACAAGCTTTGTGCTATGGAAATACATTTTGCAGTTTTGTTTGACCGAATAAAGACAAACACAATAATCCTGTACATCTGTGACAAAGCTGCGAGCCACAGTGATAAATCCTCATCCTACAGCGCAGGAACCGGTTTGTTCCCTTTCATATGTGACACAGTTCTGATGTAGACAGTTCACACCATCACCAGCTGTGCAGAATAAATGCTCAATGTCCCGTGTTTTACCTCGCTTTTGACTCAGTTTAGAAAAAAATATATGTAAATACAGAGAGATACAGAGTTTTATACCTATATTACACTCCTGTGTCTGGATCTGTGAGACCCATTTCTGCTGGTAACCTTGAGCACAGTAATTTACCCCACAGATACTAATGTGTGGATTCATGCAGGGGCTTCAATGAAGAGACCTCAACAGTCAGTGTGGGTAAAATGCCATAAAAATGTAGAGAGAGAGAGAAGGGAAACACAAACTATGCTGCTGTGAAGGTCAGTGAACTCCACGTGCACCACCCACACCCATGGACGGAGGCCACCACCAGCCGGAGTACTATGAAAAAAGAAGATTAAAAAGCATTGAAACGAATGATCCACTGAAACTGTGTAAAACATTCAAAGGAACCTAAAAACTAAACCACAACTGTAGTTATTGCAAAGCACGGTGATTAAAACAGCACAGCTGCAAACTCTGTAATGGTTTTGGCAGACCCACTTAATATTTTCACAATACCTCAGTGTATTTATACTGAGTACTACTACTAATAATAATTTGACCCAGTGACCAAATACAGAACCATAAAACACCATAAACTAACAAAAGCCAAAAGCATGAGCAAGTCTCACAGTCGCGATGAGCACAGAGTGCTGCCTGTTCCTCCTCAGCCTAATAAGGAGTTATGTCAGTCCTCCCACTGCCCCCTGCCACATAATGTTCACTATAAATATGGTTTTCAGCCTGATATGTATTGGCCTTGGGTCATTTTCTGTAAAGAACCCTGTAAAAATCTTATTTCAATCAGTTGTGTACCTTACACCTGTTTATTACTTTGGTGGTGTTAAAATGGAAAGATTATAGCTGGGAGCAGTTTGTTTACTTGCTGTGTCTCACAGGAACCTTTAGGAGTTAGATCCAGCTGGTCTGGAAGGAGTGTGCACTTAATTTCTGACGGGGCATTTGATGAAAAAGATGCGGGAACTCAGACAGAGCCTGTCTGCAGGCTGCAGGGAAAGAAATAGGGACGTTGGAAAATGAGGGAATTGAATGCATCTTATCTCAGCTTTTAGCCATTGCACATGTCTGCCAGCATAATGGGAATGCAGGTGGAGTCAAATGGACGTCTGATATCCACGTGCAGGACACATATCGGATGTGGATAGATGTGGAAACAGTGGTTTCTTGGCTGATCTTCTCTTTTTGTTATGGATCAAGTTTTTTTATTGATTTTCCAGATGAAGCTGCTGATTCAGGTCCTTGTTGGACTTTTTCCAACGTCTCAAAGAATAAACTCAGATTTGATTACACACAGTATTAGTCACTTTAGGCAAAAGAAGCAGTATTTTAAAAACATTTTAATGTTTTTTGTATTGTATAAATATTTTCAAGGTGTACTCCAATAAAGAGACTAAAAACTAAATACACAGTATAATGTACTTTTGCACAGTACTGTATATAGAAGCAGGGCCTGCTTGTGCTCTGTGAAAAGACATACAAAAGAAGCTGCAAGAGCTTCTGCAAGAAAAGACCCCAGGACACCATCCACTGATGTCAGGAACATACAGCAGATGTTGTTGGGAGAGCATGGGAGGCAGGAATGGTCACCTCTGTATCCCCCTCTATGTTTCCATGCAGCCGTGGTGCATGCTGCTGTAGCTACTTGAAAAGTAGAGCGACAGGTAAAGCCTGCTACTGTAGAGAATAAAAACAACGATGACCATTTTGCAACTGTGTCACCATAAATGTCACTGCTGCCTGTAGTTTCTACAGACACAGCTTTGGCTTGCTTACTTAGGCAAGTCTAATAGGACCATTACAAATGCGTAACCAGAATGATCCCTCTGCTGGGCACACAATAGCAGCTCAGATTAACAAAGTACGCAGAGCATGCCTGCCTTCTTTTGTACGGGCAAAATCTACATGGAGTCCAATCTACACAACAAGATTGCCACGTTCAAAGAACACGCGGCCAGAGCACAGACAGAAAATTACCTGCTTGATGGCACATGGTGACTATTACACAAAGTAATGTGTGTAATATCTGTGGTGCAAGTAGAGAGTTCAAACTGACAATGAGGCAATTTTCAGGAATTAAGGACATGATGCTACCTTCTTTCTCCTTCCTCACGCTGTGTTGTGGTGACACAGAATCTTGTATCCTTACAGCTAATGAGGAACTGCAGCTGTGCTAAACAGCGGTGCTACTTCAGAGCAGAAATGTTTTGGATTCATTGATTTATATATGCTAAAATACTATAGATTTGTTCTTTTCGTACTGTACTAATGCTAACTGTCCCTTTATTCCCAGTGAATCACCCTTTATCCACACTGCTAGAGTGTCTCTGGGGATCGGGGTGTCAGCTGGTGGATCCACCACTCTGGCCGAGCACTGTGGCTGTGACATTCTTGGTCCCCAGAGATGTTTTTGCCTGCCATCAGGTTGACATTTCAGAAAGAAATAACTTGGAAGGTACTGGGTGGATGTCCATAAATTTGGAGGTATAATATTGTGGCTGATCAGATGACTGCTTAATAAACTACATCATGACAACAGCTTTAAAGAAATGATGCCAGCATTTTGGGTTGAATCAGACTAAATTACAATGCACCTCTGTGAGGCTTTGATAAGTTCCGGCCCAAACAACATACTAGAGATGTAAAAGATGTAATGTCAAAGACCAGATCTACAGGGGAGACACAAGTGTGCAGGAGTCGCACTGCATACGATGCTAGAGGCTGGCTGCAGGGGAGTGAAGGCTGGGTGAGGTTGACAACCTCTGACCATCATGCTGACCTCATGATCAGTGATCGGTCAAGAGGATAACCATGCAGCATGCAGCACGAATACAGTCACAAAATATGGGAAAGACGAGACGTTGGTCTCTCAAAACAGGAACTCTGATATTAGTCCTGAACCCTGTTCAGCATGCGCACAGTCCTCCATCCAAAGCTTAAATCCACAAATCTGGAATCCACAAACAGTATCTAACCCAAAATCTAGAATCCAATATAAATCCTTCAGAAGGGAAAAGGTGTATGCAGGGTGTGCAGAGTCAGAACCTCCAGAAGCAGGGAGACAGAGCAGAGTCAGGGGCCAGAGGGCAGAGAGCAGGATCTACAGTCTACAGTCTCACTTATAGATCCTGCAGAGAGCAGGATCTATAAGTGAGATCCAAACCCAGAAGTTTGAACTGAGGTTGGGCAAACAGGGTCACTACCGGGAATCCAAATCCAAATAGAGAAGCAGGTTGAAGAGTCATCTACAGAGTGAGAACCGACAATCTGACAAAGTGTTGGCATGTGTGGAAACAGGCTGAAATAAGAAGGAGAATGACGGGACAGGAATGGATGTTAGAAATCGTACACACCTCATTGTAGGAGTCCTCAGGACGACAGCACAATATTACTTTATATTAATAATGTGTAAGTGCTGCATGATGCTGCTTGAGTTTACTACTTTTACTTGTCGTTTCTCTCCATCATTACAGCAGTTCCCACTTAGTTTTGACACTTAAAGCCAGACTGGGTTTTCTCCTGAGTCACCGTGGCCTTGCAGAGAGGTGAGGGCAGAGAGATGGGAGGGGGAGTCATGGAGAGATGCCACGAGAGCAGCTCCGAGCCTGAAGGCCTCTCCTCAGTCCACACAGTATCAATCACAATCCATCATTGTGTTTCTTTAAGCCATGACTGACATGCTGCTGGATGGATAACCGGGGAGATGGAGTTAGCCCATCAGGGAACACTGCCATGAGGTCCCCATCACCACGCTGACACAGTGAGACTCCTGCTGTCCCTGGACACATTCCTCACCTCCACACAAAAGTCAGAATGGGGTGGGTGCATGTGTTCTTTTCCCCGATAGCTGGTGTAATGGAAGGCACAGGCTGATAATAAGAAGTGTGAATGCAGCTGCAGAGGCATCTCTGAAGCCTGCAGACAGAGAGTCAAAATGTATTTCTGACAGACAAGATTTGGGTGATTCCCCTCTGCATGTAGTCATTTCATTATGCTCTACTCCATTATTCAGCATTTCCTGACTTGCTCAGGTGGTTTATTTGTCTATGGTTCTCTGGGAAAAGTCAAAAATCCGTTTTAAAGCCATAAAGCTTAGAGATTCTTTCAGTGAAACGTAAATTATGGGTCTGGGATTTGGGTCTACTGCTCATGAAAGAGCAATGGTGCATTCAGGGACTTTTGTACTTATTGACTTGGAGAGAGATGCATTTGAAACTAGACTGTAGTAAGCATCAGTTCGTGGGGTCATATGGGTCTGCAGCAGACCGACCTGCATACACAGCTTTATCTAAGAAATCTGGTCGCACAGGGCGTGCATCAGTTTTTGTTGGACTATGCAGTGGGCACGGAAACACAATCAGCTGCTAATGAATGAACAGTAAGTAAGAAATACGATTTTCTGACATTGTTTTTTTTACTGTCAGTATGCACAGTACGTGTAGACAGTAGACTGAGCAGCCACTAAAACATCTACTGCCTGGTGGCAGGTGGCGACTGTAACACAAAGTAATGTGTGTAATATCTGTGGTGCAGAGTAGATTCGGCTTGAATCAAAAATGGGGTGATTTTCAGAAAATAAGGACACAGCGTTAGCTTCGTACTCCTCACTCATGCTGTGTCCTGACACACAAAATCATGTATCTTCACAGCTAATGAGGAGCTGCAGCTGTGCTCAATTGCAGTGCTACTTTAGAGAAGAGCAGAGAAAGGAGCATTAGAAACATCTGACCAGATTTGTCCTTATTAAGGTTCACATATACAACGGTAGCATGTAGCTACACCCACATCCACCATTCTGGCTTTGACTAAATACTCCAACAAGCTTTAGAGTCCGAGACATTTAGCAGAGATATTGGTGATTCCTGACATTAAGTGCGACTCTCAGGAGCAAATCCTGTCTCATTCACTCCATTTGAATGAGTAGAAAATCAGCAATGCTGCCGACACAGTAATTAACATTCAGACGCTTACACTAGAAATCAGTAGAGCAAACGGATAAAAGGGGGTGGGGCAAAACAATTGCTGCAGTGAGCACCTAAACATAGTCAGCTGCCAATATAAGTAGCTATTATACAGTACTAATGAGAAGTCAGGAGATTATATTGAGCTCAGTCCTCTCAATCAGAGTCAGAATTTCAACATAAACGGACCCTCAGTTATAAAGCAACGCAAAGCAATCAGAAGGTCACAAATGGAGGCATCAGGAGAGGATGCTTTTATCTGATGAGCAGAAAATGTAAGTAATGTCTTACCTTCCCGTAACTTCCATAGCATATAAAGTGTGACTGAGAGGAGGAACTGGAGCCCCGTGAAGCGTCAAAACCAGTGTCCACAAAATGCAACCAAGCAATCTGACAATAATAATAATCAGCTGCTATTGTCATCGATTACATTTACAGGTTACGATGAAATCTGGCTTCTGCATTAGGATATCTGGAGTTTAGATTTTTAGTTGTAATAAAATTATCCTGGCAGCTGTTAGGAAGCTTTATTTATATTCTTCTTATCTTTATATAAGAAGTATTTCTTTTTTCTTCCTTTCCACCAACTGCTGCTTCTCTGATACACTGACAGCACCTCACTCCTCAACTGCGCCTCACGCACCGCGCCAGAAATCCAAGCCTGTCAAAGTACTCTGTAAGTTATTATTGAGCTTATTGATTTTTTTTGTTTTACTGGAGTTGTCTAGTGTTATTAATTTCAACAAAGAATGTGATCAATAAGCTATATTTAGAAACATTAATCAACTGTCCCCCTGCTGTAGAGCCTTGAACCTCCAGCTGCCCCCCCACCTTTTTTCCTTAAAATCATAATAAATATTTGTAATAACTAAAAAATAGAATTGGAAATAAAATCTTAGGTCTATCGTATTAGAGAGAATTATGTGTTTTGACTATTTAGTAAATCAGCAGTGTAAAACGTGGTGCGGACACAAACGTGTGGAAACAAGTGAAAAACTCCTCTGTGATTAAAGCAGCCTCAATAAATAATTAAGTCATAAGTCAAATATTATCGAGATGTTACGTTTGACCCTGAGTCTGAACACTAAGGAATGAACTCCTTTATGTGATGTAACATGTTGCTCAAAGTTTGCAACTGTTTGCATTTGTTCTCTTCCACCTCCTTTTCTACTTGCTGTTTCGAGGAGATGATCTCTTAACAGTAGCTGCAGCAACTGGTGTTTCACTTATGGGGGTCGGTGCCCTGCCCGAAAACATTGCTCACTTCCAAAGCTGAACCTAGAAGACACACGTGGCCATTAAGGAGCCAAACAGCATCAGTGCGGCAAGCAACCGTTCACGTTTCCCTCCCCCCCGGCCTGGCTCTCCGCCTGCAGACTTACAGAGAGGAGCTATACTGAGCTACATACAACACAACTATATCTTAAGGATTAGTCGTTGTTAGATACTGAACAAGTTCTTCTGGACCTTTTTCAACATATTGGAGGGAACTTTACAACACAAATGCAAAGCTCGTAAATGAGGACATCGTACAACGACTTCCGCGATGCTCTGACTTCACGCTACAAGCAGGTCAAAGTGAGTATAACGACATGTCTATTGGCTACATGATAATTCACTGATAATCCTAATGTGATTTAGCAAGCTACAACTGGCTTGTAAAGAATCACTAAATTTCTAATTAAAAAAGATGAAGAAAAAACAGGAACAAATGGCTGGTGAGAGTAATGATGATGGAGCAGCAGATAAAAGTATAAGGTACGAGTTAAGGAAGTGAAAAGTTGGCGGATGTTGCACAGTGAAGGAGCTGGATATCAGTTATGGCACCTCTGCTTCATGTATCCACCTGTCAGTAGGCGCAGGTCATCAGAACAACACCACATCCGAGTTTGAGTGCTGAAGAGACATTCTCTTATAATTAGAGTGAAAACACACACTGAAACAACGATCAGCATACAGAGGTGAATGGGTCCTTGAAGTGCACCCAGGCCTGTCAACGCAGCGCTGCACAGACACCTGCAGCACGGCAGAGCCCTCACGAAAAATTGAGTATGATAGGCTGCTATGGGGAATGTAAATTAGATGCAAAATGGATTCATTTTTGTTGCAGTGCTATGTGAAAATGCAAGACCGCACGGCACACCATACTGTTGTTGAGGGCACCTCGAAGAAAGAAACGGGGCTTAGAGGTAAAAATAATAAGGTCAGAGGTGTTTAAAGATAACATATCGAAGACCAGTCAAAGTATGGAACAATATAACAAGACGCAATTGTGCTGAGAGATACATAGATGGAAAGAAGAGAGGGTGAAATCGTATGAATTCTGCAGCAATCATCTCTTTACGGTCTGACCTTTTCTGCTTCTTTCCAGTCTGTGTTCCGAATACATCTTTATCCGAGCCATCTCAGATCTGCTGTCAAGCAGAGAAAAGCAGTCACAGAAAGTCAGTCATGATGTGACACTTTCACACCTAACACATTTGCAAGTTGGCCCAGAACAGCAGCAGCTCCAGCTAAAACAACTGTGAGGGTTTTTACTATACTCTACATATATACTGCAACCATGGTCAGTTCTGTATATTTAAAAATGTGCAATACATAATGTGCAAACGTCTGACATGTCTCTGCTTATAGGGGATTTTCTATGTGAGCAAATCTGATTTAAGGCTTATGTGAACAAGATAATCCTAGGAAATGTCACATAGTAGAATAAGTGACAGTCTACAACTCCAAAGTAAAAGTTAGTGTTCTTGTGTTTTAACAGTACAACATTTGTACGGACATACTGACTTTTATCTCTGCGATCTCTCTTCTATGCATTTATTTTTTTCCTGACTATAGAATTGCTAGTAATAAAATTCTCTAACTCTACTTCACTTTGCAGACAGAGCAAGATACAAGGAGAAGACACAAGCAAGTACCATCACTACAAACCAAGAGCCAGAAAAGACCCAACTTGTCAAGATGAAGAAGAACGTTTTAGGAAATGTTTGTATGTAAGACTCATTTAAAATACTTTTTTAAAGGTGGTCATCACTTGAACAAAGAAAGCAGAAAACAAAGAAAAATAGACTCGATTGGGATTAGAGACCCGGTGAAAAGGGTATTTTCAGGCTCCTCTTAATTGCAGATCGGAGAGGGTGTGCAGGACAGTGGTGGCCCGTCAGTAAAGTGCTGCCCCACTTATCTCACGCGAAAAACAAAAACATAGGAATCACATCAAATAATTGAGGAAAAACATTAAACTTTAAATCAACTGTATATAATCTGCAAAGTGTAATTCATAAAAGTTCTCTCCCTCATTTACCATGACTGAACCGTCATGTGACGTGTTTCCTGTTCTGTGTTCGGGGCGCAAACATCTTCACCACACAGGCAAAGATGAAAGATTCTGGACCTCACCAGCTCGACCTAAAAACGAATAACTCAGACAGAGGGGGAAAAAATCAGGTGGTGCAGGGGTGTAGCTTACTAATAGCATGTTGGAGTAGGGATTTAAAGTCAATGCGAGCAGCTACTGGGAGCCAGTGGAGTGTGATGTGCTTGTGTTTCAGCTGCATTTTGGGCTGCCTGCAGGGGTTTTGATGGTAACTGCAGAAGCTCCAGCCAGGAGAGAGTTACAGTAGTTAGGTCTAGAGATGAGCGTTGCCTGGACGAGGAGCTGTGTAACCTGTTGTGGGAGAAAGGGCCCAATTGAACCTACAGTCATTCCATCATCAACGATCAAGAGAAATGTGCTAACCCTCAATGCATTCTGGGAAGTCAGCTAATTTATTTTCTCTAAAACTGAATGAGTGAATGCTCAGCAGGATATCAAAGGGGGTTGAAAATGAAAAATAGACGTAGTTGAAGAACTTCAAAGTAATAAAAAATATATATATGTTTGTAATAAGTTAAAAATAAACAGTGTTTTACAGTGTAGGAGCTAGTTTAGCATCTGTATGAATATGTATGAATATGAGCATTGTTTCATGTCAGTGGTCAGTCAGAGATCTGGATGGATAAAACATGTAGATTTAGACAATGGCTGTAAACATTTTGTGTTTCTTTTTTTTCCTTTATGATGTTACCAGTGTGCAAACAAGTAGTGTCCGACCTTTGCCCAGGAAAGGTGTGTGTCACATTTAGCATTACCATAAGTCAGAGCTCTGTTCATGCACCAGTGGTTAACAGGCAGACCTTGAATAAAGATGCATAGGCGTCATAGATGCTTCAAAGGGCTGCATGTATCAGCCTTGCTTGTCAGAGTGGCTGTATGCTGTAATGCAGCCCTACATTGTTTGATGCACATAGCTTAAATGCAGCTGGACTAGATGGTGAGGCAGGCGATAAGGTTGCACGTTGCACATGCATGTTAGCATTTGTGTTGGTTAAAAAACTGAATTTAATCACACAATGTTCTGGCTGTACTCGTCTTCCAGATGTAGAATGGGAGGCAGAGCCTTTACCTTTCAAGCTCCTCTCCCGTGGAACCTGCTCCAAATGCAGGTTTGGAAGGCAGACACCCTCCCTAGCTTTAAGATTAGGCTAAAGAGCTTCTTTTTTATAAAGCTTATAGTTATAGCTCATTTGCCAAAACTACCATTAACTATGTGTCTTCTCTCTGCAGTTCTGCTTCTTCTTCTTCATCCTCTCGCTCTGTACCTGTCTGCAGGAATCCCCAGCTCGAACCTGTATGATATCCGGTATGCTGCTGCCGGCTCTTCTCTAGTATCTGCCCCCGACAGGGTCATAACTTTTAGACTAATCAAAAGAACAAACAACCAGATAATTAAACAACAGTTTAACACCAAATGTTCCTCGTCTTTTTCAGATTCAGAAATGTGTCTTTAGGACCCTTTTTTTATTGCCTGGATCTCATAATGCTTTGTGGATATTTACCCAAACATGACTTCACTGTGATGATGCTGATGCCGACTGTCGATACGGTTTCTCCCCAAGACGTAGTAGTTTGTCTGTGTGTGAATAATTTCCAGGGCTTCGGACTTCTTCCCTCCTGTCTCAGCTGCCTCCAGCATGTGATGAATCTGCTGCACAGTGAAGAGCTCTCTCTGACCTACTTACATGCATGCATAGCATACAAAGGTCAAACGACATGCTGGAGTAGAACATCCTCTGGCTCCTCGTCTTTGGTCAGAACAAACACAGTGGGTTCCAGTCCTTCGGGGCAGAACCAAGTCAGTAAGAATGTGTTAAAGACACTGATTAGTAGAAGGAACATTTCACTGTTAATGTGTCAGTGCTTTCATAAAAGAGCAAAGATAAAATGAACATGGTCTCATCATGCTGCTCTAGCAGATCTAAGTTAAGTGTGTAAGTTGAAATCTGGGAGCACAACACGGAGACATCTGTCGGCTGCCCAGAGGGGTGAAAAGCCACGATGTCCCAGGCTGAGAAGACAGACAGCAGGCAGCAGTTATTTATCAGAATAAGAAAAACAAGAAATGATCCAGCTGTTTGCTCTGTCTGTCATCAGCTAAAGAACACGCTGCTCAAACATCGGCGCTGCAAACACGGGCAGGAACAGCGATTTCTTTCTGTTATTCAGTAGTCAGCAGTTTGCTATACGCGGTACTAGATCACGTATCCACATAGGAGATGTTCTGTAGTCTAATGATCAAGATCTGAGCGGAGACATGGGACAATAAATATTTCTAAGCCAGAATGCACAAGCTGACAAATCAATACAATACAAACAATTTGTTATGTGACAAGGCAGCAAGCTGAGAGTCCTTCATCGTGTTCTTATTAAACAGACCTATCAAACAGAGACCACTCTAGAAACACATGTAATTCAGACACAGCACAAGAGCAACGTGTCTGTTGATCAAATAAACAAACCGGCATCCAAGAGTGCGTCGGATTCTCTCACCCCGCTGCAGGAACGTGACTGAAGCTGCCAGACAGGCACCTCAACACACCAAGAAAAGAGGTAAATCTTAAAAGCATCATTCGAAAAAAAGAGCGCTGCTCAGCACAAACATATTTCCAACACAGTCAGACCAGAACACATTTGTTTTCACAGAAGTGATTTATTTAAAATCATTGAGGTTTCCTGAGCTGAGTAAAGGTTACATGTGAAAATGGATAAAATTGATATGTCCGTCCAATAAATATGACACTTCCACCAGCTGCATGTAAGCGATCTGAGCCTCCCACAAAACCTGGAGGCAGGAGGAAACGGCTCACACGACTCAGTCCAGTACTAGCACATGTGAACCTCACTAATTAACATATATGATCCCTTTCTTGATTGTTTCTAAGCAGTTGTACGTTTTCTATAGGTGAGTATTTAAAGTGAAACGGTGAAACAACTAGTTCAGCTGCCTTTTTGACAATAAAACAGCAACTTAGACCTGGAGCTCAGTAAATTACCATATATATGACAGCATTTACATGCAAATCCTCGTGTCACGCAGTTCTACGGTGAGAAAACGTCTGGCTTTTCTCAAGGCTGACTTGTACTGATCAGGAAGCTGCCTAATTAACATTTAGTCTATTACAAAAACAAACACAAGGATTAAGCTTGTCCTGCTGTGTCTGATAGAGGAATTCTGTAAATTTAAATTAGAGAACAAAACTAGCCTTAATTTAAGCCTTTCTTCAATGATAGGATGAATCTAGCTTCTCTCAGCTGAATGTAACTAAACAGAGGTCTAAAACGTGGTACATGTTCAGACACCCTAATCAAAAGGGGGAGCAGTGTGTAAAAACTGCTCAGCTCAGAATTCATTTAAGATGACAGACAACAGGACTCTTCATATGTTGAGTATTATCTCTGAGTCAGAAAGCCCAAACACAGTAATTTAATAACAGAAGACATAAACAATGTCTGGGGCTAATCCCTGTCAGATGCCCTGTCTGGGAGCACCGAGTTCCAGTCTAAGATTATGGAGTCAGGATTGCCCAATATCACTCTTCTTTAGTAGAGTTAAAGTAAAGTAAATAATGTAATGTTTATCCCCCTCATACGACAAAAGCTTTTGTTTAAAATTTGTAAAAGCAGCTTCTAGGTACCACTGATAAATATTGAGGGTGTACAGGATGTTATGTAACAATTAAGTTAGGGAGTCCATAAAGAACACAGTTGAAGGCTGAATGAGTCATTTTGTGGCGATCAACATCATTCTTTGAGTCAGCGAGGAGCACTTGATCTGCAAAGGAAAGCCAGAAACGGTAATAAATAAACATATCTGCAGGTTATACTTAAATCCAGCTACGTTTTGTTTAACCCTCATGTCTTCATTTTGCAAAACCCCCGAATGCAAAGGGAGAGAGAGAGATACATGTATGTGTAACGTATGATAACAGTGTTAACAGGAAATAGAAACAGTAGTATATACACAGCACCATCTGATCTGCTGTCATGTGGTGTCTCTGAGCTGGTCCTTTTCCTCAAGGCATGGACTGTCTGTCCGGAGGTCTGACTGACCCTCAGTAGATCTGAGAACACATGGTGCACACACACACTATTACTGGAATACAAATGTATGATAAAAGTATGATGTATTAGGCTGCCAGAGTGTACGGATGAATGTATATCAAAACCCTACTTTCTAGAACTGCTGCCATATTGTGCAGGTTCTGCTGAAGGCTGCTGTGCCACTGATTGACGAAGATACAGCCAACACCACCCAAACTCAACAGAAGAGGAGTCTCCAGGGGTTCCTTCAAGGCAAACTGTCCTGGACTGGAGTGGACAAACGGTGAGATTATACATACCAAAGGACAGGAAGGGGAGCCCTGTCTCTATAAACTGATACCAAACAAAAAAGCTGAAAAACATCAACTGCTGCTGCTGTGAAGGGAATCCAATAAAACACATCAAACAGATAAAAGAGAAAACAGAAACAGAGGGAGAATAAATGAGCTGCGATGCACTTCGCTCAATAATGTTTGTTACCTCTTTTGTACATAAAGGTAGGATTTGTTGAGAGGGCTGGCAGCACCGCGAACCCGGTCAAAGAGCAGAGCCAAGCGACACTCTGAAGAGAAACATCATTATCAGTATCTAGCAGCAGAATCAATACATTTTTTAATGAAGGACAAATGTGCACGATCAGCTGTATAAAAGCATATGATCCAGTGTCAGCAAATAGTACTTTGTACAACACTTTGCCTCATTTTTTCTATTAATAGGTCATAGAAATCTGATCTCATCTGAAGACAATAACTTACTTTTGGGTTATTACTCCACCCATCAACAGTCACAGTGCTAGAGCAAACTAAATGACTGGTTGAACCTGTTCTGGCAGAAACAGTTTTGATCATTGATCATTTAGAGTCATAGTCCTGAAGAGCTACTCTCAAACAATCTTTCCCCGATGGAAGCTGTCCAGGGCCAAAGAAAGAGATGTGTGTGCTTTGTAAACAAATATTAATTCTATGTAAATCTACAGTATTTATCAACTAAGATGTCAGTTTAGCTGCTTCTCACAGGAGGAAGAAGGAGAAACACTAGCAAGACAATGAGTGAGGTCAACGCTGCTTTTTGCAGCAAAGAACACAAAGAGGCTTTTATTCTACAACCATTGGACTAGACCTGTGGGTGTGACCTGGTGCTTGCATCTGACGTCAGGCGTTTACCAACGAGGTCATTCACCTTGCCCTCTACAGGAGCAGTGTCTTGTGGCTATTCCGGCTGACTTCCTATGCAGTGACATACAGTATATATATATATATGTTCCGTGCCTTCATATCTGCACACTTTTGCCACCCTACGTTCTTTTGCAAGCTTGCTTGGGGCCAGACCGTCGGTTAACACACAATATTCCTATTTTAACACGAGAAATCTGCAGTGAACACAGATGGTGCAGTGCGTACCATATGACCTCCTTTATTCTGAGAATCACAAATCTGCCATCACCTAATCATATCCTGATGGCCAATTAAGGAGGAACGGTGTGGTGTACTGTGAAGTAACAGCTGGAATTCAGACCGTGGTGACAGTCACACTATAGTTAGCAGTAATAACGCCTGGCTAGAGGCTGGCACATATGTCTCGCCAGGGGCAATGTGTGAGGCCAAAGTGAGACTCCGTCAATCAAAAAGTCCACTCATCCTCAGACCACCTTCGCTAGCTGGTGGAAAAGGAAAATGCTATGAAGTGAAATATCTTTGAGAAGCTGATAGGCTATGACTTAAAAGGTCATAGCGTTATTATTTATTTAAATAGTAGTGAGGAAGGTAAAAGTCTAATAATTGAGAAGAGGGACGTGGGTTTAGAGCGTTCTTGCCCCTGATTGTTAATAAATTGTCCAGGAGTTCTTTTAAGATAAAACATGAATTCATGTTTAATCAAAGTGGTTACTCAATAAGTCACAATACACAATATTTGAGGCATTAGTGAAGTGACACAACAGGTCGAAACCATTAAGTAAAGTCCTGACTTAAAATTCTACTAATGATTTAATTAAAAGTACCTACAGATGGCTGTTCACGTTCAGATTAAACTGGAACCTACATTTATTACACTACACTATCCATCTACTATACACAAGAGATCAGACTGTGTTCAGATTGTTATAGGAAATATTTGCTCACTGTATTTTACTGTAAACCAATCGACCGACAGCACACATCTGATCAGCTCATCAGTCTTTAGAATAGATACAATGTGTAAAGTCCTGAAAGTCTTACAGCAAGAAGTCAATAAAACCCTATTGATTTCTTACTGCAGAACAGAAATATTTCTATATATACCCACTTGGGAAATGAAAGATTGATGTGTTAGAAGAGCTTAAGCTTACTGCTTACATAATCAGCAAGTAGCTCATTGATTCATTACACTGTTAAGTCATTCATTTTTCTTCCATGTTTACCACTTGAGATAACTCAAGACCATACAATGCATTAGGACCAGTTCTTCTATTATTATGTCTATTATATATATATTATATTAAATTATTTCTACTTTTATTTACATCAGAAGACTGATGTTATATTAGTCTGACAACGAGTATGGTTAAGTAAGTCTAACAATTGTAATCATTTGAAAGTGATTTTCTAAGTTTGATTTAACCGTATACATATTTTTTGTCTCGTATCTTAGTGACCTAACCAAGTGACATTTTGCTGTAAAGAGACAACTGACTGGTATCATTGAAAGTCAGTTTTAGGGCTGACATCTGACATGCAAACACATACACAGAGGTAAAATGTGATGTGACAGTGTACAGTACCATTTAGATTCAGAGCTGCTAATTTGGCAGGTGGAATGTTTGCTGTGAAGTGCTCCACCCCCAGGTAAATAAAGGCACTGCATCTGCACAGCAGCTGCTCCATCTCCGACAGACTTGACACACATGGAAGTGACAGCAGAGTGGAACAAATTAGGCGTGTTGAAACAAAAAGAGAGAAGAGCGAAGTAATGCATTGCATTAATGTGTTCTAACCTGGGTTTCTGTTTGTTGCCCATGAAGCCCTCCCACAGATGGGTAAAATGCTGGCTGTGGGATTCCAACATCTCTTTCATCCTTGTGCATAAACTGGTCCCTTCTGTGTCAAAAAGAGACAATTAAATACACATAATATGAAACCTGACATTTGCCGTAACAACAATAATTGGCAGCAGCAGATTGTCCCATGAAAGCAAGAAATGTACACCCTATAGAAGACATTTAGTAACACAAATAAAGTGTAATAAAATAAAATAAATAGTGTAATAAATATAGAATTGAACATATGTATTGTAACATTATCTGTCACTGCATTAAATTAGATTAGATTTACTTACCAAAGTTGCCTTCATTGCAAGGGTCAATTATGTCTTGAGGCATGTTAAGAATAATCTTTTTATTAATATATTATCATTATTATATAAAGCTACTCACCTAACATACAAAATTAGACATAATATGGAACAAATGTCCCTTTATAGTGACATCCTCAAGAAAGATACATTTGAAGTTACGTATATTCACTGGGAAGGTGTTTGGAGGCAGGACACGATTGGCAGGTATCTAGCAACAGAAGAAAACAGCAGGATGATTTGCTTATTGAAGTTGTTGCCACCAGGGCACAATCAGTTTTTAGATTAGATTTTTACATAGAGCCTGGTACAACTGAACAGCTTTATTCCCAAAATAAATAAAAGCACAAGTTAAAACCTGCTATTTGTGTGTAATAATAAAATTTGTTTAATGATTTGAATCATTTCAGTATGACAAATATGCAGAAAAGGGAAGGGGGCAAATACTTTCTTCACAGCACTGTAGGAGCTTTAGGAATGTGAGTTATGTAATTGATTGGAAAACCACACTTGAAAGAAAGTTAGGAAACCCTTAAATAATTACCAGCAGGTAAAGGCAATTTTGTTGTCTGTATCTGGCAGAGCCAGATTAATTTACAGAACTCACTGCTTTGATGGCTTGGCTTTGATCTCCTTTCCCTTCAGTTCCCCTGCCACCCTTTGTCTCCTTTTTGTTGTCTCTTTCAACTGCCACAAACAGGAGGCAAAATTAATGCATACACTTGTCTGCAGGGTAGATTACACCTGGACATTTGGACTGGGGAAAAAACTCTGCAAAGTCAATGACATTGATGGGATAACTGTTTCCATATGACGACATCTCTGTTAATAAAAACATTTGTTTTAGGAAATGATTATCAATTTAATTTATTCATCACTTAACTGTAGACACACCAAAAATACTGATCCCCTTTGTGATATTTTTCACCTTTAAGTCATGTCAGCAGCAGCAGAATTGTGTTGTCCCTTAGCAGGTTTTTAATTCTTAATTAAAGAGAAAATAACTTCCAGTATTTAATGACACTTTTATTTCTATTGAACTTTGACGTTATTGTAACATGTTACACAACAAAGGTTTCACAAAAGTAATGTAAACCAGCAAAACCTTAAGGGTTATACAAATGGATTAGAAGTTTATGCTTATCATTTTTTTATCTGCCAACCACAAAATCCTTTCTGTAGGTGGTAGATAAAAATGTGTCAAATGCAAGAAAACAAACTTTAACTTCACTACTACTTTATATCATAAAACGAATTCTGTTATAGAAATTCACTGCCATCAGAATACATCTCTTGGAATGAACATCTGAACCCAAACTTGGAGCAAACTTTGTAGTAAACACCGAAGGCCACAGCCTAATACACACCTGGTAGGAGATGGACTAGGAGTCAGACAGGTATTTCATTCCAGTCTGACGCTTAACCCATTGAGCTACCAGGCCGCCATGTCATTATACATTTCTCCCTTAGGTAGTATTGTAAGGAATAAATAATAATAAATAATATAATATAATTATAAATGATATAAACTTCCATTATTATGCAGATGACAACCAGCTATATTTATCAATGAAACCAGGCGAAACTAATCAATTAGTCAGATTTAAAGTTTGTTTAAACAACATCAAGGATTGCATGTCCTGTAATTTTCTACTTCTTAATTCAGACAAGACAGAAGTTAATTTCTTTGGGCCTCAAAAACATATTTTGGGCTATTATATGTATAAAGCATATGTCTTAACATTTTTAGTATGCTACTTTTGAACATTTAGCAAATATAAAATAGCCTTATCCATTTTCTATAAAGCAACTGACCTTTAAATGACATCAGACAAAGCAGATGTTTTAAGAGCATCATCAGGAAGAAGCGGACATCCATTGTACCATTGCACAGTTATGTGGGTCTGTAAGGGTGGGAAAGTCATTCTGGACTGCCCAACTGACTGTCTGTTGGTTGGATACCATCCTGACCCAGCGCGCTGTAACTCCTACTCTTCTGCAAATAAATCTATATTGATTTAACTTTTCAGACTTCTGCTTGTCGATTAAGCAACCAGGGGGGTCTCTTTAGAGTAATATGAGACCAACACCAGCCTGTCTATAGATTTGTTGGCTGCTTCTTGTGGTTGTCTTTAATTTGCCTATTGTTCTTTTCTTTCTACTCTTTTTACTCACCCCAACCAGTCGAGGCAGATGGCACTCACTGCCGCATACAAAAGCAAACATTTCCCACCTGAAGACAATCTTTTTAGAGTTTGTGCTAATTTGTCCTTTGCATACGTCACAGACAGCACGACACAGGATAACAAATAGCCCTTTTAAATGTGATTCCAGGCACTATATCATCTTGACACAATGGTAAACTATAGTTGTCAAAATTATGGTAATCACTTTTCCTCTAATCTCGCCTTACTGTATATCTGTGCATTGAAAGATGTATCAGGAAACGCATATACTTCATAGTTTTGTGTCTGTAATATACACAAGTGACACACACACACACACACACACACACACACACACACACACACACACACACTAGTTTAAAAGTAACCTTTGAACATTCACTCTATTATGCAAATGGCTCAACCTTTAAAAACCTAAAGATGAAGATGTCTGCAGCATCGGATTCAGCGCTCTTTATGTCCACTTTCCTTTTCTTTCCAAAATATTTATATTCATAATACCCCCAAGCAGAGCATCATTGCCACAAAACAACTGGCTATTTAGATCTCCAGAATAAAAGCCTGTGCTACTGAACAAGGTCGCCCTGTCTCGGTTAATACTTATGCTTATTTCCCAAATACAAATTTTATGACAGTCTATTCCATCAACAACACTTTACTAGTTGTGAACTGAGATGATGAAGCCTTCAAATTGGGTTTTAACTATAAGGGTGAACATTTAGTCAACTGGTGCAGATTTATTAAGTAGTAAGCACTTTAATTCAACTAGTATGATAGTTCTGCACACATATGTGACTATTGCACGCTTTTGGCACCCTATTAAAGAAATATTCTAATGGCTTTCTCTAATGACCTTTCTCCCCTGAACTGATTCTATTTCTATGGATGACTGCCTGCAGTGTATATCCTGGCATCAAGATGCCTTTACTGATGTAAGACACTGTTTGATAAAAAAGAATTATATGAGGCAAACATGCAGACAAACACCTCTAATTTGTAATAGCTGTAAGACCACAACACTGTATTATCCTTTGTCTCTGATCTTACACTATCTGTGACTCACACTATGGTGTGGTAGTTCTCTCCAAATCTATTGATAATCTAAATCCATGTTCAACATCAATAGTTGAAGTGCCACTAATTAAGGACTAAAAATCCACAAGTTCAGCGAAACATCCATTACTTTAAAAATTGTGGAAAGTTAAGTTCATTTAAAAAAATGAAATTATTGTAATAGTCCAACATGGAATTAAACAATTAGACAGTGATAAAGTTACATTTTCATGGGAATAAAAGTGTGAGAAGAGGTTTTCCATGCAAACATATTTTTTTTAATTCTGCTCATGTGTGTTTTTCATACCTTTCTCAGGGTCATCCTTGTTCAGGCGATTGTGGAGAAGCTGCAGGGAAAAGTCTCGTGATACAGACATCAGGCATTCCACCTGGAGTATAGACAAGGATTCCAGCGGCAATTTCAGCAACTTCCTGTCTGCCAGCAACACCACATATGTCCCCAGGTCCTCTGGTAATTTAACACACACATACAAAGTACAAAGTCTTTTTTCACATACAGTTTATACAGTATATGTAAAGTAAAGTCGATTTGGCCAAATTTAGCACTAAAAAGCAATGTGCTTTATGAAAGCAGAGTTATCATGTTGTGTGCATTAGTCAACTTGTATCACATCAAATTTTACAGCAACAGCATTTGCTGGAGGGGAATGAGATTCAGCGTGCGTGAGCAGAAACTTGCCGATGGGCTGCCAATAAGCAGACAAAAATCACAGCAGATGTTGGGAATAGTGTTTCATGTGATACACAGGACAGATAACCACAGAAGCCCCGTGGATATTACAGAACCACATGAAGCCACATATAACATAATGTACCTTTAGCTGAGTTGCCCTTATCGTCTTTTTCCTTGGTTTTGGTCATCTCTGGTACTGATGAAGTCTTAAGCCTGAGGCAAATACAGACAGATAAGGATCTGTGGGGATACACTATCTTCTGTCTAACAAGCTCAAAAAGATCAGATATTGTTAGATGTTACGAGCAGCTACAAATGGACATGCAGGACTTTGTGTAAATGTGCTATCAGGATTAACAGATAAATACATCTGTGTCACCTAAACAGACTTTTATCACAGCGCATTTATAACAGCAGTAAAATCCAGCATGCACAAAGTCACTACCACTGGAACAGCTGTATCTGACAAATCACAGCGTCCCCTATAAAACCTACAATGAACACAGCTAACATTTACAATGAGTTAATAGATGGTTGAAAATGTATGTCAACTGTACATAACAATCATGCAAAAGGTTCTAAACACCTAAACACACACCATACATTAAAAGTCTTCACTTAAACCCTTGGGAGAATCTGGTGACATATATTGTACTTCACCTTAAGCACGAGAAGTCAAACTGCGTGATAAGCGGTTCCAAATAGTCTTCCAAATCTTGTACAATTTGTCTGAAGCGATGTGCTAACTTATCTCCTGCAGCAGGTTCCTGTGAAGGAAAACAAACAAAAAACACTGATTACACGGTGCTGTTTCACGCTTTGACAGTAAATGAGAGAAAACGATAATCATTTATAATATGCTAATAATAATATTTTATTATTTATATTATTATATTATGTTAAATACATTAAAATTAAGTCAAAGAGGAGCTAAGGCCTTAACATGACATACACGGAGAGAATCCTGAAACTCCTCAGAGACCTCCAGCCTGCCCTCTGCCTCATGCCAACAGCTTTCCTTGAGGAGGGCATGTCTAGTTTCCTGGCTAAAGGCTCGAGTCAGTCCCGTCAGTGCAAGCAAAGACTGCGGGCAGACTGCGGCCTTGGCCACCCTAGAGCACGCCAGGGTACCTGCAACAACAAAATGAATACACAATAAGATAAATGCTCATAGAGTAGGAAAGCCGGTGTTTTATGACAAGCCTGCAGTGAAGAGGTCAGGAGGAAACACAAGTTTCCCTCTCACTGTGACTTCATTATATCTGAACTTTTCATCTCCCTTGCAGATAAATGTTATGCAAGAATATTCATTTGACTATATTTACACACTGACAATAATGCTACATGCAGCAGCCTAAGTGTGATGAAGACCATGTAGCATGTAGCCTGGGACTATGGAACAAATACAATGCAGTAAAAAATGCATAAATGCAGTAGATGTTATGTTTTAAACATGGCTACACCCTAAGAAGGAAAAACTGCATCTTGCATTGTGGACGCACGTTGAAAAATGTGCGAGCACCAAACCTGTCTTTCCTTTGTGATTTTCTGAGGATTTGCTCATCTCAAAGAAGGCCCCGTAAAGTTCTGACCTGGAAATGACACACACACACACACACACACACACACACACACACACACACACACACACACATACAGCCACAGTGTATACAGCATACTTTTACATTCTAAATACACAGTTCAGTCACCAGCCCTCTAGTGGTTGGTTTACCACACAGCAGTCTCATTCTAACTGTAGCCTATAAATGAAGAGACAGTAGCAGTTACTTAAACATTATTTTATGTTATTATATTATTATATTGATGTATGACAAACTACTGGCAGTTTAGACAAATTTGGGACATAGGAAATAGGTTTTGGAAAAGAAAGAGTTAACAAAAAAAAGCTGTCTTTTTCCATGGTGAATGTAGGAACCAAGTCTTTTGTAATATGATAAGCTGCTGTGTCCTTCTACTTCTCACTCCATATGATGGAGTCACTGCTACAACGTTTACCGATCTGCTCCTCTCCTCCTCACCGCCCCCCCTGCTTTCATTCTTTCTCCGCTGCTGTCTTGAAATGAGGTGAAGGGGCAGGCTGTGAGCATTGTTCAGAATAGATAAGCTGTTGTGAGTTGTCGGACAACGAAACGGGAAAGATGCAAAAGAGCTCCGTCGAGTTTTACGATAGCGTCTCATTTCATATCGCATTTAGAATTTATAGCGTTACTGTCAAAATATCGCCCAGCCCTACTCACACGTGTACCATCACGCTGTCATGGACAGAGGTAAACAATTTACTGCATGGCAAAGACAGAGACATGGTAAGAGACAGCAGATAAGGACAAAATAGTAATTACCCATCCTCAGAGTGCTGAAGCAGTAAAATCTTAAGGTTAGGTGGAAGCTCTGCCAGGATGTTCAGATGGTTGGGACTGACTGTCAGGTAGCTGGAGGTCTGCAAAACAGAAGATTTTGGAAAGTATAAGAGATAAGACCAATGTGCTAAATATATTCTGAAGTCTTGCTTTTTTCTGGTTGCTTTCTATTGGTGAGCAAACATTAAATCAAATACAGCATATCTCATGCTTAGGCGTTTTAGAATTGAGACCTTCCTCTAACAGTCATAATGAATAGAATGCAGGTTGCCTACAGTATATTCAGCCACGCGGACGCTACCTGAACTTTCCACATACAGATCAGTGCATAAAAGTTTTTAGGGCCAAGTGCAGTATGTTTGCTGTCTTCGCCATGCAATGCATTTCCTCTATTCATTTTTAATGGCAGGCACCAATTATACTACAGTGTGACTTTTTTACAGTACATTCAGAGCAAAGGCCATAACAGCACTGATATAGTGTCCCCCATCAAGGGACATTACCGAGCTGACTGTGACAGCATCCATTAATCATTAGTTGGTAGTGGAGGTGGTGGGGTGACCCAGTACCTTAGAAAGGCTCTTGATGGAGTCCTCCACTCCCTTCAGCATGCTGCTGGCCCTCTCCCTCTGAGAGAGGAGCAGGCTCCGGTGGAGGTTGAGCACGGCCGAGAGCTGGGACATACTGGTGTCAGCACAGGCAGAGCTGAGGATCTCAGCTATCACAGAAGTGGTGCAGCAGCTCTGGGAATAAAACTGAAAATTAATGAAGGAATTCTTCACCTAAATTACAGTAGGTGATGATCTTAAAGAATACTCAGTCAAATAAGTGTTATACATGACATATATGCTCAAGTACCTGAAAAAGAGCGAGATATTGACCTGCCACTGCAGGATCAGACTGGCCATAGCACTCTAACATGGTGAGAGAGGCATCAGCCAGGATGGAACAAGGCAGGTTAAGTTGGAGACACAGGCTGACGGCTTCAGCAAGTGCCTTACTGGCCTGTGACAGTAACTGCTGGGCTTTATGTCTTCTTTGCTACACAAAAAAAGACAGATCACAGACAAAAGACTGGCAGATTAACGTCCTCAGTGCACCCCTGGCTACACAATCATCCAGTCAAACTAACTAACACAGGTTCGTCACATATCTATGCATTGCTATTGTTTTTGGCTGAGCACAAATCCTAAATAAGAAAACACTGACGTGGACACGCTGAGGTTCTCTATGAAGAATACACAGAATGACCAGAGATTTTCCCTGGAGAGGATCTGAGATGGGAGGTGAACCTCAATACAAAGACTTCAGATGAGAGATGTCACAGAGGTGACAAGGAGGTATGTACCTGCAGCTCTGCGTGTTTGGCAGAGGTCAACCTGGGTTCTCTTCTGGTTTCATCTCCCTGCTCCTTCATGGAAACGTCACAACTGGCCTCTTTCTGCACAAGGTTATTTCAAGATTACAGAACTATCATAATTAGTAAATATTTCCCTCGTGACCACAAATCATGAAGACCTAAGCCTCTCCGTCTTAAATTATGTCAGTGGATAGCTGTGTCTTCAATTATCATCAGGTTCTTCCCACAATTATCCAGTAGGCTGCTTTTGCGTCACAACTTTTTAAATAGTTACAATTCAGCAGCTTATTCAGACAACAACTGTATTTTGTGTACCTGCTTGTGTCTGTCCCAAAGATACCACATGTAAAAAGGGTCCTCCTGCACAGCCAGCTGTCTGAGGTACTTCCCCATGAGAGTCAGGTGTCGAGCTCTGGTCTCCATGTTGACCAGAGAGTGAGATTTGACTGCAGCCAGTTGGCTCAGAACCACCTGCCCTACAGTACTGCCCACACTCACCCATTCCTGATCAGGACCAGAGGAAGTCAAATTATTATTATTATTTAAAAGCTGTAGATGAGGGAGATGGAATGTTTGTGAAGGCAACATTAAGCAAGGATCCTAGTTTTAGGTTTAGGAAGCTAACAACTGATGCAAAATGGGGAAAATGGGAATTCACTCACTCACAACTCTCTAAGCACATAATTCTATATTTTGTATTTTTTATCCAGTGTTGGTTATTTCATTGAATGTGCTGACCCATAACACCCATAAAAAACCCATAACATAATAGGAGCTTTGTCTTTTAAAACTTAAATTATATTCCTACATATTGTTGGTACAGCAGAAGATGTATGAAAGTGTTATGACATTAACTGGTGTCTGAGTGCTGTACTGTACATACATACATACATACTACCAGCCAGGCATGTTTTATGTTTTATGTTTAATCAAACCTGTTCAGTCGAGTTGGGCTCAGGTGTGCAGCATGTAAACTCCTCTAGTGCCTTCTCAACAGAGGTCTTCCTCGCCCGCGCCACAGCTCGGTTCTTCTCCTCAGCAGAGTGCTTCTCCATTATGACCAGACCAAATTCTGCCAGTGCCAGTCGCAATCGCAGCAGCCTCCGCATGGCTGCCAGTGACAGTCCGTGGTTCTTTTAAGCACAGAAAGGGTCGGTGCAAAAACAAAATAAAGACAGATAAACTGTTTACATGCAGTAGATCACTAAAACAACTGTAAACACCAGCACTTATAAGGCATACTAAAGAACCCCAAGGTTAAATGATTAAGGAAACTCCACAGCAATCAAC
This sequence comes from Microctenopoma stevenorrisi, assembly GCA_032270685.1. Taxonomy (NCBI): domain Eukaryota; kingdom Metazoa; phylum Chordata; class Actinopteri; order Anabantiformes; family Anabantidae; genus Microctenopoma; species Microctenopoma stevenorrisi. The sequence continues at coordinate 3,064,883 of JAUMTR010000007.1, forward strand.
TTGTTTTGCCGATCTGAAAACAGAAGCACCTTCTCTTCATAATGGAAAATGATCATTGAAAACAATCATTCTCAAATTGCAGGCTAGCGTTCCGGAGCAGGCTGTGATGAGTTCACAAACGGCAACTTAGTTGAGACGTGATCAGATAATATGAGACATGGCAATTCTTTTTTAAATGAGGAGCTTAGGTAATAGTGTGACTAAGACTGAAAACCACTATTTTGACCACTGACATTTTGCTCGCTGAAAACATCCTGCTACAACCCAGCCTTTAACGCTGAGTCAAACACCCACAGAAGATTTCATCAAAATTTCAGTTGAACCAGGATTTGAAGCAGGTGTGAGGGTTGTCCAATCAAAATTTCTTCCATCATTTTCATCAGCATGTAAACAAGGCTGCAGCCACTGTTGGTGCGTCAGTGCATCTCACCAACAAAAACCTCCTCTGTATGACAACTTGTTGACCTGAGTATAGTGGCAGGCTTCATCTGTTTGTGTCAGAATGTTGGTAAAACATGAATGGTAGAAAAATAGCAATACACAAACACTAAGACATCACACAAACAACAACTCAGTAACTATGGCCCAGAAGGACCTTAGTAACCTCGTGCAACAGTGCCAGTGTGATTCAGTCATTTAAACTGGTCAGTAATTGTAAACTCATATAACTCTTTCTGTCATTTAGCCATGAACACAGGACAATCCTTTCTGCTCTCAGCACTAAAACATGCTCGTCTCTACACTTCTCTAAATAGGATTAAACATTTGCCATCTGCACATACTTAATAGGCCAAGAATTTTAGCCAAAACTCGACATCGGAGGAGAAGACCGGCCAAAGCAATGCGTCTTTTTTCCCTTTACTATAAGTGATGGCTTCTTCTAGTCTTAGTGATTTGTGTTTATTTCTATCCACATTCTCTGTAATAGAGTTTCTCTTTCACTGAGTGATATTACATTCTTCTTTTTGGCATCATCACAGTAAAATATTTTGGGTGCACTTTATTTACCTCCTCGTGTGGGGGGAGTAGGTTCTGAGCATTCAGAACTACCTGTTCCTGTAATGCGACAGCTAGCTGCATCTGAGAGAGGCCACTGAGCAGGAAATGCTGTTTCCTTTCTGGATCAGTTGTATGTTTGCACATAATCCTGTAGAGGGATAATGTGAGATGTGGAAAACACTAAGTATATGTGAGAGCAAATGAGCACAGGCCAAAAATGGACTGGTGTATGTGTTAAAATAGTACCAGTCATTCTTAGCTTTCTATGCTAACGCTTCTTTACTGTCAGAGGTTATCAAGAAGCATCCAGTTACATTAAAAATGTAATTAATGTCATACACAACATAAGTATATATTAGGTATATTAAATTATTAAGTAGAATTAGGCCGTGACTGACTAACCTCATAGCATGTGCACATTCTTCATGCGCCTCTGCTGCCTGTTCTCTGTAGCCAAGTTTAGTGAAACCATTAGCACACTCTCTGAGGACATCACAGGCACTCATTAGCCTCTGGACAACCTCAGAGCAAAGTATTTCTCCACGTTCATTTCCACTGGTGGCTCGTATACATTCTAAGGAACCTCTGGAATACATGGACACTGCATTAGATCAAGTTAACACGTCTTACCTGTGTGTGTGTGTGTGTGTGTGTGTGTGTGTGTGTGTGTGTGTGGTAGGCTTTTTTTGGTTGACAAAATGTGGATGTCTCTGCAGCAAAATGTCACATTGAACACAGAAGCTGGGGATTACCTCATCTTCAGTGAGATGATCATGAATTGGAGCTCTGGGACTCGGTTTGCCCGCTGCTCCAGGTCCATGTTCAGAGCATCACATCCGTGCTTTATAATTTGATCAGACTGTAAAAGAAAAAAATGAAATGCAGAGAATAATGTTGACTACACGAACAATGTGACTGCACTGAAGAGTAGACTGTTACCTTGGTTTGTGCATCCTCATTCCCCTGCCCTATTACAGCTCTGACTTTAGTGAGAGTCAGATGGTACCAGAACTCCTTGTCTCCACCCAGGACTTGGGCTTTGTCCAACAGAACCAAAGCCTGGGCATGGTTCTGCTCTTCACAAGCCAGAGTGGCCAAACTAAGCAAACATCTTGCTGTTGCTTTCTGATCTCCAAGCTCCTAATACAGTGGAGTAGATAGACTTCAATATTCATCAGTATTTCCAGACACGTTTGCAAACGTACACCTCGTTGGTAATGTGAAGAAAACAAAAACATACTGTAGCAATTAACGTCTTCTTCTTTTTAAACTCACCTCAGCCATTAAGTGGGCACCTGCCAGAAGCTCTCTAGCTCGCTGGAAAAGCCCCATACTGAGGCAAACGTCAGCTTTGTCCACCCAAATGTCCTGAACACACACATCTGTACTGTGCTGCAGAGGCCCAGCATTTTCATTCATCTCTGTTTTCTGAAAAATCGCCAAAGTATTGGGACAATTTACTTTATTCAAGTCACTCAATTAGCTCAAATTACATTTACTGCACAGATAAACACTTCTTATCACTTAAAACCTGTTAGCACTGGCTGACCTGGCTATAAGCTCTGTGCAGGCCTCTCGTCTCCTGTGATAAAGAATTCACTTTGTGGTACCTGAAATCATCACAACATACTGTATCACATCACAGGCCACAAAAACAACATGTTCAAACATGAAGTGCTTAGAAATGACTTTGCATACTCCATCTGTTCTTGTTCTTGGATACTACTCAGATTCATGAGTTTCTTCTGATAGGGTGAGTGTGTCTCCAATCCGAGGTGACAACAGGTCCTTACAATTCTAACCATGTGTGGTAAAAACAATCAACAACAAATATGTCAATTAGTAAACAAAATAGAATTAGTAACAAAGAAGATCCTCATCAGCCTCCAAGCTTCCTGTGATTCTACAACTTACTAGTCAAATGAATCCCTCTTTCGTCTTATCTTATCCTTGCTAAACCCTAACAGTATTACCCTTCCTCTGGTTTAGCATTGTAGTTCTATGTACAGCTTAATGAAATGTTTAAGTGGCCTACGTCTGCCACCTTGAAGCAGTGATGAGGAGTGCGCTACAGAGGTCTGTAAACACTGTTTAAAGTCTGCACCCTGAGATTCTTTTTTTATGTTCAAATTTGTTGTCTTCAGCTACAACTGATGTTGATGCAGTTCATCAGGTTTAGCACAGCTCCCTCTGGAGCCACAAAGAAATACTGCCAAAGACCTGGAAATAGATTTGATACGAAAGGATTTGCTGGGGCTCGTTGGAAATGTGTTTCTACCTGAGTCGGCAGAGGTCAGAGAGGCTCCTCCTATCCAAAAGGTCATGTGCAATAGTCTCAGCCAGATGCAATACAGGAAGGCTCAGGTGGTCAAGTGACAGCAGGTGAAGCTCTTTTTCCAGAAGGTTGAGATAAAACAGGCTTTGAGTCTACAGTCGAAAACATATTGGAGGAAAATAAAAACAAAATTTATTGCATGTTTGCAATTAAATGCTTGTTATAAAAATGTACAGACCATTATCTAATAAAATTAAGTATAGCTAACACCACCTGTTTACTCTATTTGCAAACAAATCAGGTCCATTTTCTTACTTACTTTACTGGTAGATGCACAAGATGAATTACTTAAATAAATAGTTTAATTCAGAACATCTTCTGATCTTAGATTGACCAAGACACATTAATGCATGTTGAATACAAGTTAGACATTATAACAACTATAAACAAACCATAAAGATTTCAAAAATGATCACGACACAGAGAAATGTAGGGGAGATGTATGCAGCCTTGCCTGCTTTATAATGCTGTGCTTATTGATACAATACGGGTTCCTGCTGGTCCTGAATATCTGCCTGGCCTGGTCAGGACATGTGTAGCGAGCCCAGTCCGTTGGAGTGGAAGGAAGTGTGTGATCCAAAACAAAAGGTTTAGGCCTCTCTTCTGCAGGGGTGTGCTGGACAAATGGATGAGACTCGCAATGTGTATTGACGGCAGTAGTAATTGCTAGTTTCTTGTAATAAATAAAATGTCTACTTAAAAATGGGCAAGTCTACTGAATAATTCATCAGCAGCAGTCCTTAGCTGTGCAGATTATATAATTTAACTGTAAATGTACCAAATTCTATAACACAATTAAGCTGCAGCACTTACATCTTCTACTTTTTTACTTTTACCCCTGTGTCTGTCTTTTTTAGATCCAGCAGATGGAGGAGGCTGTGGTGGCTGACTCTTCCCCATATCACTGGAAATCTCACCAGCCACTTCCACAGACACCTACAGTGAAATAAAATGTCCACACGTTGCTTTTGAAAAACATTCTCACAGTCTCAGATTTGAGCCATGGAATAATGTTCTAGTGAAGGTTCAGCACCTGCCAAATTTTCAGTACGAAGGTGTAGGCCCTGAGCAGGTTAAGCTGGTGTTCAGGCGAAGTCTTGTCTGTCATGACAGCCAGCAGAGTGTGTGCTTGTATCAAACAGTCAAGGCGCCACACTTCCTTCAGATTAGACAAATTCTGTGTCCATGACAAAGCCTGGACTCCTACCAGGGGCTCACATTTCACTGTGCTCAAACGTCCCCTTTTGGAATCATCCTCTATGAGAGACATACACATTGTGCAAAAGCATTGCTAGAAGACAGATTCTTTATACACAGTAACCAGTAAGTAATTAAACACCATTAATAAAGTCAGTCCTTCAAAGGCACATAGACTTCTCACTTAGTCTCTCAGGGGATATTTAATGGGCTCATAGCAGGAAACAAAACAAACTTCAGCAGTCTTATAAATAGCATTATGCTATTCTCAGTGGGCTTCCACAGGAGGATTGAGAAATGTCTTTGGTCAGTTCCTTTTCCTCGGAGCAATATTTGGATTAATATTTACACAAGGTAACAAGTGAAACAAAGAACAAACGGTGACTGCTGATGCAACTCCCAGAAAACTGTGGGATGGCCTTTATCTGGATCAAACACGATCACATATTATTCCCCTTAGACTAACACAGTGTAAAACAGGGATTCCAGAAAAACAGTATACAGTAGATGTGCAAATGTGCAACTACGCATATGCACAATCTGAACCCATATCTCAAAGGTCCTCTGACGCATCTGTGTTTTAAACACACACACGCATACCTCAAGGGTCACTCTCTCAATCTCCCTTTCCCTCTGGATTTAGAGACTATAGACTATAGACTATACGCCACTGTTAAACTACTTGTTCTTTAGACAACATTACACAACAGCACAAAGAACAAACTGAGTCAATGAGTCTTACCTGCCCCTTCTGTGTGTTCAGGTTCTACGTGCAGAAGGATGTCAATGGCCCACTGAACCTGGTGTTGGGCATCAGCTTTGGGAAAATTGTGACAGTACAGCCATGCCCCAAGTTCAAGCAGAAGGTTGACCTTCTCTGCACCCTGTTCACACATATAGAAAAGGAAATCAACTTATTTTTTCTTTTATCTTTTGATTGACCAAATTTGATTCCTGTAGGTTGGAAAATTGAGTTTGAACTTCTTAAATAAGCCTACACAAAATATAAGTTGATTCCAGTTAGGAGGTAAAAATATGTAATCTCCTTTAATCCAATTCACAACAAAGAGTACTTATATAGGTAAATATTATCAGCTGTTATGACATTCTGGATCCACAAGATGGCGGTAGAGCTTCACTGTCATTCTCACTTTGAGAAATGCAGAAAATAAGATTAGGGAATTAATAAGTAGAATTCTCTCAAATGACAGATTCTAACATGATGTATTTAGTAAATCTGTGTAAAAGTGCAACAGTGCAAGAGCACAGATGTTACCAAGGAAGAGGTGATGAATTTCTGGTAGCAGGTCAACTGCTGGGATATATTGCCAGGACAAAGAGCCACCTGATGCCCCATGAATGAAGAGCACTGCTCATCTTCGTCTTGTAACTTCTGCATGTCCATCAGTACATTTTCCCCCAGTCGTACTTTCACCAGAATACGTTGTTTGAACAGAGATCTGGTAAAACAAAAGCGACACTAAGGCTTATTTTTGTAGTTCTACCCTCCTACACCCCAGCCTGTGTTGTGTTATCTTCTTACTCACAGTCGATGTCTGGTGCGGGGCATGTCTCTAAGTGCTTTGTCCAGCAGCTGAAGAGCACTTTTCCAGTCTCTTGTAGCTACATGGAGTTGGAGCAAGAAACTGCAAATACTTGCTCTTAGAGTTAGGTCCTCCTCATCTGCTGAATCTCCAGAAACACAAGACACATATTTAGAAAACAGACAGAGTTTAATTCTTTATCCTGTAATGGACATTTTCGTTCCTCTTGTTTATTATTATTATTATTTGTAGTATGATGTGGGATATCCTCCTAGAATTAAAAAGAAAAAGAAATGGTTTTCCTTGTCCTTTTCCCACTCACCTTTTGCTTCATGTTTAGGAGGAGGAGACTGTGCTGTCAAGGTCAGCGAGCCGTTCACTTTGCCCTGTTTCTGAAATAGACGTGGTAGAGGATTAACACTTAAGTCACTAGAAGAGCGACTGAGGGATGGTGATAGTGGTGGATAGCTCACTGAGCTAGAAGATAAATTGCTATCTGACCTTGCTGTATATATGTCCCTGTCCTCTATCTGCAAATATCCTTTCACACCCAGAGTTTGCAACATTAATGGCTTCAACTATCAAGTTGAGGTAGTTTGTGTTGTGCACGCATGGTATCCTATACACCATGAATTCACATTCAACACTTTCCATACTTTCAGTGTGTCACACTACTAAAGAACAGTGGGAAACAACACCACTGGAAGACTGAACATCGGTCTTTAATTATAATAATTCAGTTATTCTGAAATTAAACATTCATGTATCCCCCTGACTGTCCAAAGGGAAGAGGTTTGCTCAAATTTGAGCTGATCCACAGGTTCTTCCTTATAACACACTTGAAAAAAATGTAACTTACACTTCCGTACATTTTAATCACTTAAAGATTAAACACTATTTATCTCTATTGTCAATAAAAACAATTCGGAATCTGACTGGCATTTACTTGTATGAGTGCACACATGTCCTGTCAGTGGTTGGCATTACTCAAAATGTAATGTTTTAGGGAGAACATTTTCTATAACTGTGTCAGTGTGCTTCCAAGTTAAACTGTACCATTACAGAAATCCCAGAGTGATTGGTGTGGCTGTACAATGTGTGATCTATTAACAGAGTATAACAGGATGTGGACTGAAGGAGCATCCTAAGAGAATCTGCTCCGTCTTTTGGTCATACATGAGGCCAACATGAAAAATTGCCAGGTTTAATAAATGTATAGCATAAGTGTGGCAGCAGACAAGATGGATTCATACATTTGTATATTTGGAGTTTGTATGGACCAGAGCAGTCAGGATCTTCTCCAGGGGTTTCTGGAGCTGCCATCTTTCCCAAGGAATTTGTGTCAGAATCAGGCAAGTGTTCCAGTAATGTTTGGCAGCTGTGATGCACAGGGCTGGATTTTCTGCCTTTTCTGCATAGCTTTGGACATTGAGAAAACAGCAAGCACATATCAGAGAAGAGATAAATGAGAAATGTTAACAAAAGCAAAATAAGACAATGTTGAAAAGATTTGTTTGGAGCTGTACGGACAATAATGTGAAAGCACCTGACACTGGACAGAAGCATTTTCATGGCCTCTCTGTAAGTGTGTAGATCTCCCCTGGACTCATGGGCTAAGCTTAAACCCCTCAAACAGGCTGCACTGCTCAGCATTTCATTCACAGCTGCCGGGCCATACCTAGGGATATGAGGAAACTGGTCATTGTATCAATCAACCAAAATATGAAACGGACATGCTGCAGAAAATCTGAAACTCAAGGTAAAAAGGAAAGCAGAGCTTGCTCAATTACAACAGCTGCAATACTCGTGAATATGCACATCATGTCACGTCCCCTTCAAAGAGATTTGAAAGCAAACATCTCTGCTCCTAACAGCTACCAGTAATGCTCTCCATAGCATATATAACACATGCAATCCCAGCTCTACAGTATGTGTGCATTCACAAGACACCGTATTGTCAGAATAGTCATTTGCAATTTACACTTACAATGCATAAGGCATGGTTTTGAGGCTCTTTGCTGCTGCTTCTTCCAGCTTTAGAGCATTCTTGGTGCAGCACAGCACCAAGCTGTAGTCCTTGACATTGTGGCAGAAGGCAGCCAGCTGGCACCACACCTGCAGCTCTACCACAGCGTCAGTCCAGCTGCATTCTGATGCCATGCTCACCAGCTTTGGGTGAGGAGAGAAAAAAGGGAGGGGGTACATGGAGGTGGTGAGGGAAACGGAAACAGTGCAGGAAATGTGAAGGCATGACAAGAGAGATTGTGCCAACAGTGGTGGGTGGGGGGGGGGTTTAAAGAGAATATATGCGAAGAGAAAAGGTGAGAACGGAGAGGAGACACAGTAGAGAAGAAGTTAATAAAGGCATGCAGAGTTTAAAAGAAAACAGGGTGCGTAAAAACGAAGGAGGTGGAGGTTTTCACAAAATGATTGGTCAGTAGAAGATGATGGGTAGGTATAGTGAATATGGTGTGTGTTAAATTGAATGGAGTTAGGCAAACATAAAAAAGAAATAGAATATGAGGTGAGAGTGAATGAAAATTAGGGGAGATAATCAGATGAGATGGAGTGAAAAAAGCTTGAAATGTATAGAAGATGCCTTAAATCTTACAGCAAACAGTTACGTTTAAAAATATTGTGTCAGAAAAAGGTTTGATAACCACAATTCGACCAAAACAAGACAATCAAGGCTGCTACAGTGGTGTGAAAGCACTGACACATAACGAGATGCAGACACACTCTGATGGCTCATATGTCATCTTAGCATCTGCTGTCACCATCTGGGTAATAGCTACTGTAGGACAACATGAACAGTACATACTGTGGAGAGACTGGGAACAGAGAACTCCATATGCCTCGGGTTCTTATTGCACTGGAGCATCTCCAGTCCAACCAGTACCTGCGTCATCCCAGACACTTCTTTATTCTCACACTAGCGAAGAGATGGAGAAGGGAACAATACCAAGCGTTTATTACCATCCTCTTAGCATATATACTTCTTTCAATACAGAAAGCACGAGTACGCTTATAAATTATACATAGACCAAGATCAAATTGCTTGTAATTTAACACGAGACAGCCTTGTTGATAATGAATGACTTTCTATTGTGTGGAAAATGAGTTTATGAATGATTTATTGATTTCATTTTGCCAAGGTCGCTTTTATATCAACACTACACCTCTTTATGTGGCAAGAAACACTTCTAATGTAACTGTGAGTCAAATCAGATTAGAATAAAGGGAGCAGTGTTTTTAACTGACAAATTATACAATATCGTTATTTTTCCTACATTTTTGACTGAAATATGACACCTGGAGAAGATCACAAGCCAGTGAATACAATGCTGAAAAATGACAGCAGTGACGCCTACTACATCAAAAAGATTAATGTCAAGCATCATAAGCCTATAATATTTTAAACACATTATAAAAGAGCAGTGTGTAGAATGGTACCTCTCCTTTACTGTCAATCTCTGAGTGAATTTGCTGCTGCAACAACCTCTTAATCTGCACCCATGTGGCCACCACTTGTTTCCTTGCTGCGATCGGGACTGTCTCCTCTGGGTTGTTGCAGCTGGATATGCGGAGGGCGTAGTCACACAACTAAGAGGAATTATAGTAAACAACAGCGAGCTTGTATTTAAGCACCTAGAAATAATTAATAAGTAATACATGACACATAGTGCTTAATCCTAAATAATAATAAAATACTAATGTGGACTTAAGCATCTATCTAATACTATACATTATCTGCACACACTGTACTTTCTCCAGCCCAAGGTCCTCTGCAAGTCTTAAGTCAGCTGCAGATGCAACAGACTGAGAATGTTCACTGTATCTGAAAATACAGTGACTATTTATAAAAAATGTAATGGAAAGGGATAACTTTTTATCTTTCCTTAAAAGGGAAAGCAGGCAGACAGGAAAATTGAGTTAATAATTCAATGATAAAATGCCTTTCATCTAGAGTTAGAGCTGATATTCATGGTGGATCCTTTGAATAAAAAAGAAGAAAAGAGAAAAAAAAGTCTTAATTGGCAACTGCGAAAAAAAAAAGAACAGAGAAATCTGACTCCAGTGACACAGTTACCCAGTCATTCAAGTGACATGTGAGTGTACTTATTTGCATGCATGCATGATTGAATAAGTAATGTATGTCAAATGATGAAGGAGAGAACAAAATCTATCCTGATGTTGCCTCAACATGTCACCTGGTAATGTTGATGGTAAGTTTAAAGGAGGAAGCAGAGCTCCCTTCTTGACTTTATTTCACAGCGACCTAAACAAAGCCTGTGGTCATGTTACATTTCTTCCTTCAGTGCTGTGCCTCAACAAAGCGTTGTTTTTCTTTGTGTTACTGTATGTTCTGATAAAACCTCATGAACATTTCGACAAATCAATACTATAAATAATGAATACTTTATTGATACCTAATTGCTGCTGGAAATACTAATCAATTATTCAGAATTTGTACAAATACTGTACCTATTTCTAAAACCTGAGTAAAGTCTAATAACAATTTCCCTCAACCACATTAGTCATTCAGGGCTGATTATGTGTTATGTAGAGAAGTCTTAGCACAAGAACTGTGCTTCCCCAGTTCACTCATTTTCTGTTTAATGTCATGTTACTGTTTTAAAACAATTTGAACGGAGAAAAATACTGCAACATAGTTAGTGACATAGGTACTATCGTGTGCATAAATTAACCAATGATTGACCAAGGTGTTGCTCAGTAATGTAATAAAATCACTTTTATTCATAAATACTTACTGGTTCTGATTTGTATTAAATCTAAAAACACTTAATCACTGACTTACCTCTAATGCCTTGCAGAAAATCTGCAGGGCAGTGACAATGGCAGCCTTCTCTGTCCCCTTCTCAGCTCTGTTTTTGCCTTCGTCTCCTAGCGGGGCTGGCTCAATACTGTCTGCTCCACACATCAGCCCTCGGGCCACAGCATCGCACAGCAGCACAACTAGAGTAAAGTTCCTGAGAAATACAAGTAGCTAAATTATCTCGAAACATGGAAGCTGAGCTTTAAACCCTAAACTAGGCTTTTACCTTTTACTTTCCTTATTGAAATGAAAGTTTCATTTGTGACACTGTAATTAAAATGTCACTGAACCCCAACATTATTAGTATAGCCATGGATAGACTGGCCATATGGTCGGTTTTCATTAAAATAGGAGCTTTCAAGCTTCCAGCAGCAGACAATATATCTGCAAGTATCTTTGACGATATCCAAAACAATCTTCTAAGGACAAGTGTACAGTCCATTGTTATATTCATGTGAGAACGTAATCATTTTCAAGCTGACCTGAACTGAAAGAGGGTGCATACACAGTAGCCCACAGAGGGTTGTGAAAATGAAAACCTCACCAAAACAACATTTGCCAGCCGCCCAGACCTGTATACAGGTAGAAACTGTGCAAATAAAGTTCTACCCATTTAGACACCCAGCCTACCGAGTGAATTCTGTCCTTTGGAGCAGTTCCACCAGACTCTGGAAGGTGTCAACCAGGAGTCCGTACTCCCCAGCCGCCAACAGGTGGCTGTTGTAATTCCATAGGTAAATGGCTGCATTGGCAACCACCCAAGGCTCCTTGATCTCCACTCCAAGGTCTGCTGCTCTCAAGATGTTGGAGGTGGCATGGGCAGACAGAGACTGGAGCCAATCTCTAGAGATACAGAGGCACAGCAGAGAGTGTGAAAAGAAAAGATAGTGTCTGTGAGAAAAAAAAGATTAGTGTATAGGGGCCATATGGTGTTATATGTTTATGTATCTAATGAACAGCAACATTATAGGTGAACAAGTCCATGAATAAATGTTTAAAAATGACAATAATAATATTTGTACATCAATAGTTTAAGTTACTGAATAAAATGGATATTGTATGATGCTTGAGGACGAGTGGAATTTGGACAATGTCAAATTAATTAAGTCCAACGAGGCATTAAACAGCTATTCGGGCACCTGGATGCACAGCAATAACTCTAACCCCCTCAGTATTGTAGAGCAGTAGTACCACAGCTGAATGTGTGAAGTTCGGTCTTCAGATCGATAAAGAAGAGAAGGCTATTAAGAGTCCTGTTTTTTATAATACATGACTACAGTCCAGGGAGAGAAGTTACAGATGCAAAACAATGATTTTATTCAAAGAGCAATCTTATAACCACTATAACTCTTTAAACTGTAAAATGCTGGGGAAATGTTTCTGATGGTAAAATCTTGGTCTTTAAGACAGATCATACGTTTCTGATATTCAAATGTACTGTACATTGGGTGGTCTGATGAGACAAACGAGAAACACTTAGAGCAGAACTCGAAGCTGCATATCTGGAAAACACTGTGCATTGCTCATCACTGTGTGCACAGAGGGGGACAAAGTACTCAGAATTGTTTTTGTAAATGTTTGTACAGTACAGTGTTATGCAAATGAAACTTTGACATTCAGACATTAGAGACTGAACATAATAATTATAGTTCTACATATTGTGTTTTCACCTGTAAATGACCCAGAGCGGATCCTCTTCAGACACATAAAGTCCTCTCTCCTGTGGGGGCACAGCAGGGCTGTTAAGCTGCACTCCCTCAGTAAGCAGCTTTTGGACGGTAGCCTGAGTGGGACAAAGTACGATCATTTCTCAGTGGTTAGGTTGAGAAATATTAAAGCTGGTTTTCCTGTTTCAACAACTTCATAAAAGAAGAAAATGAGAAGACCTCTGCGTACGGGAATGACAGCTTTTCTACAGCCATTTAAACTTAGCTGGAGTGGATCAAAGAGAAAACAAGCCAGTGACACATCTGGTTAGCCAAGAGGAACCTGTCTTCATCATCAAACCGAGTGGTAGGTATCTTTAACCTATTTTATTAACCGCTGTTTTTTTTTATCATATGCCATAGAACAAAGAGAGACATACTTGAGAGGAGGCAGCAAAGGGTGGGTTCTGTCAAGGTCTGAATAGTTCATAGTTCCATTTTCTTCAAAGTGCTGTCAAGTTAACATCTTTATGGACTGATTCAAGAATTGCAAGCTTGAACTGGGACAATACGACATGGGGTTGTTAACAATCTCAAACACGTGTTTACTATTGCAAGCGATGTATACGGTATATTTTAAAGGAAAAACGTCAGCTAATGCAATGAAAGTGAAATATCTATGATCGCAGATAGTCCACATATCCCACTACAAAAAGCAGAGCCAGAGGTGGTAGTGCAGTCATGTCACTGTCCCTTTACTTTAACTGACCATAGATCACGACATTACTGATTTTTATTTGTCAAGTTTTTGTATCCAAAAAGACGTGCTCGTTCATACCTGCGTTTAGATGTTGATATGATGTGAAGCCTGTTTTTGTGGATTATTTCTGTGTGCTTATACGTATTAGAAGGTATGAGTTAGTGAGCACACACCTCACCACTAATGAAGCAGATTTCGGCTAAGAGCAGCAGCATGTCCCGCACATAGGTTTGGTTTTCAGTACAACTGTGGGGACATTCTGCACAGCTGTTCTGCCCTGAGCATCTGCATTCTGAGGAGAAAAGACAAATGTGTGACATACATTTCCTCAGATACAGCAACGTTCTTCTAAAGTTTAACACTTACTTAAAACTTACTTTATCACCATGCAGTTCTACTGATGCAGTTATACCTGTGATTTCTCTTTAATCCACTGTAATCATTTCAGGAATATGTTTTTAGATTATTTATTATCTTACGTTCAGTCTTGGAAGTCTTCCATCTCCCTCCGTCATAAAGCAAACAGAATCGACAAGCAGCCCGGCACACATCCCAGACTTCCTGTTTCCTGGCTGTCTTTACCAGTGTTGCCCATAACCTCACCCTGGAAAAGCCGTGAAGCGAAGAGAGAAGAGAGATGATTCATTTTTCACAGATGGGGGTCTTGGGAAGGGCACAAAGGTTGAGAGCATAAGGCAAGCCTTTTATGACGTAGACACATTAATGAATGTAAAGCAAACCCAGCTTTAATGTGGATGAGGAGATAAGATGGTGGTTGCCATCTCCTGTACATCAGGCCAGTAGATATCGGTAATTTTTCAACTGGGTTCCTCCAAAGCCTGACATCTACTGATAAATACTAAAATACTGATACTAACTAACAGGAAGACAGAAATCCTTTACACCTGCACAGTCAACATTGTACAGAACTTATAAATGCATACACACATGCGCACACCTTTCTGAGTTGTCAGTGTCATCTCCTTGTCTGGCCAGGTGTCCATCCACCTTCTGTACAGATGTAGTGTGGTGTTGAGCCTTGGCACAGAGCTGAGCCACTGGTCCAGATCCAAGACTGGCTGGATTTGGACCAGGCAGTGCTGCATAAACAGTGAATGAATACAAGATTCTAAGTACAATACATAAAGAAGTCTAGTTGTTTGTTTGCACAACATTGTAAGAGCGTAAATGATTATTTGTGTTTAAAAAATACCTGTATTCAGAGGCACAGTGAGAATCAATTGGAGTTTTGTTCTTGTTACCCAGATACAGCACCAGTGCAAAGACCGAAATGTTAAAACTAGTCCTGTGATTTTGACGGTAGGTAAAATTCTCAAGTGCCTGTGATCTCATACAAATCTACGTTTTTCTATTTCTATTACTATTCTATTGCAAGAACTGGGGAAAAATTAGATATACGCCTACGACATTACCTGCTGCAGTTAATTTACATACAAATGTAAAGTATTAGCGGCCACTTGGTGGTTGGTGACAAATCTTGGGGTTGCTTGTGGGTTTACTGACAAAAACAAAAGGAGCCTCTAAAAGATTTTAAATCATGCCTGTACTGGAAAAGCTGGAATATTATATGTTCCTGGAGTATTAAAACATCTAAATGTTTATTCTGAATGTTAACTTCTGAATGTTAACTTATTAAATGATGTAGACCATTAGGACTGGAATTAGTGAATGTGTGATCAAATGCTCAGTTAAAACTCAAACCCTTTTTTCATTGCACGGTGTTTGGGTTCACTATTAGCTACACCGGAACACCTACTGATTCAACACACAAAAAAACTTTCTGCTCTGACTTGGAGACCAAGGAGAAAATCTTTCTGTAAGACAGAACGCACCAATTTTGCTCTGTGATGTTCATTCAGTTTTCACTCATTAACTGCGTGTTAATGAGTGAAGATCATCAGTAGACAGTCAGTGCTGAGAAAGATCATCAGTAGACAGTCGGCATAAAGACTGCCTTTCAGTTGTATACAGTGAGTTAACCAATGAGATGTGGTTACTTAAAATCTTCTATAAAAATGTATGCATGCTTCAAGATTTTGTAGGAACATGGGGAAATCTTGCTAATGCTAATGGAAAACGTCACTGTGTTTTAGTAGAAACTGAAATTGAGGAAGAGAAATTCGTACTCAATGAGGTATTGTCTGCATCCAGCAACATCTGGAAATCATCAGGGGCCAAAAGAAGACCCACAGCAACCAGAATGGGACGAATGTCTGTCTTTTCCTGGGGCTGAAAGTCCCTGGCCTGAGGAAGAAAGAAAGAAAAGGGAGTAAGGGTTGGATGTCAGAATTAACTTGTAGATGTGTGGTTAACAGTCCTCTAACCCATCTGTGGCTCCAAGCCGAGGAGAATACATCCTAAAGTGATCTTACCAGTTAAAACAGACTCCATTATCAGCCAAATTAACCTGATTACTGAATGTCACCATGTGAAGTGTTCCTATCATTACGTAATGATACGTCTGACGATGAAAAACTGAAAACCTTTTGCAGTAGCATAGCAGCTTTCTCCTCATTCCGGAGCAGTGTTTGGTAGAGGTTGCCTCTGAGCTGCAAGAGATGGACAGCTGATACCAGTCGTTGGCGTTGTGTCCCAGTATCGAGAAGCATGGCTTTCTGAAGGTGAGTCAAAGAAGCCTCAAGACGCCCCTCCTCCTCTTCTATCACTGCCAACTCTGAGTGGATCTGACTGCGCATCCCCAGCAGTGTACTGTAAAAATAACACACACACGTGAAATCAAATCATCAAATAACTAGACAATAAAAACGTAGGTGTGATACCAAAGCCAAAATAATAACTACTTCATCATTAGTATGAAATCCTCAATGTTCAGTATAAAAACACCTGAATGTTGACTTCAATCCCAACCTGGTTGTCTTTTAGGCTACATGGCAACCCAGCAAAACATGCTTCAGTTAAGTGCAAACACAACAAACTAGCCCTAAGACATGCACACATAAACCTGCACCATCGTGAAGTTGGAGTAGCTGGAAACCTTTGTATGTCTTCCAGCACTTGGACCACCCTGAACAGAGGAGCCTTGATGTGCTTCCTGAGGTTGTGCTGCAAGAGTGGTAGGCAGAAGTTCCACTGGGTAGTACACACTGCCTGCACAGCCTGAGGCTCCCTCTCTCTCACTGCAGTCTGCAGCCACTGATCCAGCTTGCCTATCTCCTTCAGCCGCGCCTGTGGGATAATCATTACAGATTGAGAATATCTCCGGCAGCAGTAAAAGCAACACTTATTACTTGGCAACAATACCTAAATCGAATTAGATTGGAATATTTGGTGCCAGTTTTTAAGTGTGACAGTTCACAGCTAAATAAGAGCTGGCTCAAAATGAGATTAAAAAATGGAAGTAGGATCAGTTTTTTTTTTATTCTCCTGAAAATGTATTGGCTCATATGATTCCAATCTTATTTAAATGAAAAAGAATTTCTAGATTCACTGACTTTAAACAAAAAATGATATTCATATATGATATTTCAGAACATATAATCATCAATAGTTATTCAAGCATATGCCAATGGGTCCAGTGCCAGCATGAAAAATGCAGTGGAAATACTGCTTCCACATAATTCAGGCGTATGATCAAGCACCTCCACACTGGATTTGCAGTATTCATTCATCTCCGCCTCTTTCTTCAGAAGATTAATTCCACTGTTCACACATTCCATTATTATGCGTTGGCCAACGCTCTACAAAGACAGATATACATGTTGTTTTTGAAGTCTTCAACTGTGCATGATGGAAGTGTTTATATTTAATACTAGAATAACGTGCATGTCCAACACTGCTAACACCAGTATAATAACAGTAATTCACAAATGACTGTACATAAGAACAGTTCTGTAAAAACTACATTTATGACATTTATGTGAAATAAATTCTACAGTGCCTCCCCTTAGCTCTTTGACATGAGTTCTGCTAATTAATCTCTCTCCTACTGTCACGCATACATAAGAGGGCATATCAAATTCCATGCATACTTTTACATGTTCCTCTAATATGTACAGTTAAAACATGGGGCAAAGCTACTGCCTGAGGTTTTAAGAGAATATTGGTCACTCACTGTCTCTCCCACTGACTTCAACTCTTTTAAACAGTCGGCAACTACTTTCTGATTCCTCTCTTGCAAGGCCAGCAAAGCCAACTCCAGCAGCAAGGAAACTCTGCAAATCCCAGATAAAACATAATTTATACACTTTACAACACTCGAGTATGGTAATCTGAGTCGTGTACTGCCCGTGGGAAATCCATACAGTGTGTGGGTGTATGGTGTTGGAAGGTTTAAGAAGAGGGCAGGGAGCTACAAAACTAAGCTGTTAGGTAGGACATTTAATTAGGACAGTTTGGACCACAGACCTGTCAGCTGGATGAAGGGGAATTGGACTCTGCTGAGGGCTGGAGTTTATGGGTGTAGTGGATACTTTGGCAGAATCCACCAGTAGGTGGAAGATCTCCTCAAGCTTGGCAGGATCCTTCTTTTTCAACTCGACCTCATTCATTTTTTCCAGTCCACTACAAAACAACAGGAAATCTTGTTTGTGTGCATTCATATACATTCACTTATGCATCGTGCATGCGTCTGTATTATTATTTGCCCTCTCACATAATACAGTCCATGATCCTTAGGCTAAATAGCGTATATGATTCTGATGATGGCTGCATTAGACTGAGTCATACTGTCAATGTATATCACTGAGCGGAAAAGCCATAAGGAGCTCTGACATGTTGAGTACATGCCTGCAGAATATGGGGTGGGGGCTGGGCTTGCACTAAAGTATGTCACCCCAGAAGCTGGTGGTGCTATGTTGTTAATGCAGGCAGCCAAATAAACCTCCCACTATGGGATGCCACGGGCTAAGCTGAGTGCCAGTGGACCATTGACCCGGGTTCAGTATTCCTGTATAAGTCCCACACCTTACGAAAACAGAGCAGATAAATGAAAACTGCAGGTTAGAAATAAAGAAATGGTGTGAACATGCTACAAATCATGACCTAGCCATGCCTACGACTGAGCGCATAGTAAAGATTATGGGAGAGCTTGTCACCATTATTGGTAGGAAACGTTCTATAAAAGCAAACAAGCTATCAATAAATAAAACACACACACACACATTCAAAGACAGCTTCACACACCATTGCTAGAAAGCAAACATTATCAAAGAAGATCAAAGGGTTCTTTTCTTGGACGGCTATAGCTACAGTACAATGTGTTTGTCTTAGCTGCAGAGCTTTCATTATGACAGTAAAAAAGCAATGTTTTTTCTAAACAACCCTGCAGCTAAATCATATATTTACCTAAAAACAAGACAGAAAAATGTCCTTACCTTTTGAATTCTTGTATTTTGTAAATGACTGCTAAAGAAGGACACTCTTTGCTCATTTTATTAAGGACATCACTTTCTGACAGCTTGTGTTGTACCTAAAAGGAGAATGAATGTAGATCACACATTATTCATCTTCCTAAAATGTTTTACTAGAAACCTATTGTATTCCATAAAAACTCTGGATACAAACTATTGCATGTTTAGTAAGTAACTTTTTACCAGTAACGTAAATAGTCTGGGAGAAAGCTGTGGTGTGTGAGTCTTGATGAACTGTTCCGTCACTTTAGCAAAATTTGCAGCATCTTCCATTTTCCCAGAGTCCACAAGACATTTGATCAGGTGCCTGAACAGAAACAGAGAGCAAATTACATGAATAATCTTTTAAAAGAATAGCATAGAGTATTGAGTGTTAGCATAAAATACATTTATTGCAGCAAGTTACCAATTTAATACTGTATGTGTGGTTAAACTTAACACTGCATCTATTGTCACCCGGACTTTATAATGCTCGCTTGTTTGTGATCTGTAATATTTTGTATTTTCTATCGGGCTGCATAATTCTATACCATTAGACTGTTATTCTGGTCAGCGTGAACAAAAAATGACAAAGACCATGTTGTATTGTGGAGAAACACGGAGGGGAGTGAAAGAAGCCCGCTTGCATTGATGACGGCCACAATAGCTTTGAATATGAGTCATAACTCTATATGTCTGATATACCATCCAATAATACACCGGCTTTCTGTATCACGAACACGAATATGAGAACATGATAACACAGCTTATAGAACAAATTCTCCACTCTAAGAGAACAAAGCATCCAATTAACAGAGCACCCAGAACACTGCGCCCACAAATGAACTGTTAGTTAATTAGCTCTGGATGCCATCTCTAAAAATCCAGCATGAGACTTGAGAGGTTCAGGAACAGGCTCCTTGAAAAGAAAGTGACAGAGCAATGAGGAGCCACTCGCATCATGAGCTCAGCCCTCCAGCTGTGGTCTTGATCTGCCACCTCCTCCAGGCTTTGGACCACCTGTCTGAGTGAAGAAACCAAGTGGAGGCACCGGCCTGGCTGCAAGAGAGGACGCACTGTCTGGAAATATAGCACGGAGGCATTGAAAACCAGAAAGCTGTATCTGTAAGACAAAAATGACACGCATTACAATCAAACACAGAACCCTAAATCAGTTATATGATGCACATGTAAGCCATTTTATGCCATAGTAAAGTCCAGACCAAGTGTCAACTCTGTGAGGAAGAGTCCTCTGAATTGCAAATGTGTGTGAATTAACTACCACTCAATGAACCACAGGAGACCCTGTATGTGCATTTCTATGCGAAATAGGTGAAATTAATGAATCTAAGGCACTGTAAAGAGGAGTGCAGACTTTTTGAGTACCGCTAATTTATTCACCAGAGAGATTGTTCTGCATCAGTTTGGGCAAAATGCAGCAGACATGCATTCCCTTTAGTGGTAATTTGGATTGCTCACTCAGCCCTTTTATTGACAGGTTATGAGTTAATTAGGAAAAAGATACAGTGCTCATTGCTTGTAAAGGATAAGCCAGTTTCTCCAAACAAAACTTCCATAGCAAGAAACAAGAAAAACTATCTTTCACCCTATCCACAGATCCTGTGAGTCGACCGTCATATTTTAGAAAAATACAAGCTGAAATTAACCACTTGTGAGAGGTCAGGATGAAGCCTGAAGAATCCTGTTATTTTTCAACAATGCTCTTTGCAAATCAAACCTTAATTCCCAGAATACCTCTGTGCAGTAGACGGTCATGACCCATCATAGCTAATATCTTACTGTAAATTACTTTTTGTATGTGTATTATATGTGTTTTAACATGTGTAAACAATGCAACAGATAATAAACCGTTTAGCATAAACTAGTCAGCGTAATTGACACTGCTAGAACAAAGCTAAACACCTTTTTAAGAGGTTGCATACCTTGGTTCCTGTTTTGAAATTTCAATTGCTTTCAAAAAACATACTGTAGCCTCTTCAAACTCTTCCTAAAATAGAAAACAATGCAAAAAGAAGCGTGAGAACGTGTCACATCAAACATATTAAGAACAGTTATGGTTTAGATAAGCTTGTTCAGACCAGGCGACAGCTCGATAAAAGACCAACAAAACTAAAAAAAAAGGGTAAACTTGGTGACTGTTTACAAAGCTAAAGGGATTCTGCTCCATTTTTAAATGCAAATACGGTACAGTATATCTCTGATAATTGTGTGTGGCTTGTTGGTATAAACACACAAGCACACACAACAGCCTTCAGGAGATTTGTCCAATTTACTGTTCTCACCACGCTCCCAGTGGTTGGTGGAGACTTCAGCTGGCCCTGGCAGAGGTAGGCTCGACACAAAAATTGATTAGCTGGCGGATTCCCTTCAAAGTACATCTTTAGACACGCTGTGCTTATCTCCAAACAACTCAGCTGAAAACACAGAAAAAGAGACACTCAACAGAAAAACTAAGTGAATATTTCAACCCTCTTTGCTGTTATACTGTGTCACTGGCACGGACTGGATAAGCACATATGAAACAATAATGAACATCGGAAAAGTACGTTAGCAAGTAGTAGTAGGCAAAACAATTTCCCCCCGGGATTAATAAAGTGAATCTTGAATCAATATTAATGCTTCTCTATAAAACTGAGTATAGTAATGTACTGTAGTTCTACTGCATGTTCACTAATTCGGTTTTCACTTAAGCCTGGAACTTCATGGCAATCTGCTTTTACTGAGAAACTGCGTCGTGTAAAATAAAGCACAAAGAACTAATAACTTTGTGGAATATCACTGTGTTTCATTATTCAAATATGTTTCCTTGCCCTAAGACAGTTCAGTCTACAATAGTGAATATTCATTAATGCTCCCTGTGGGGAGGAATTATTCAATTTAGCTAACTAATGTTACTGTCCAAAAAGGTAACACAATGCAGTCTCTGTCAGGAGTACAGTATTTTAAGAAAGGGTTTGTTAGAAGCTTTATTTCCATGATTTTCATCAGTACGCGTAAATACCGCCACTATCGCGGGTGTTAATAAAAAAGCACATCCAAAATGATCTAAGCCCTGTTTGATTTATTTGAACCCAATAAATCATTTCTACATGCCAATAACATCAGTTATAATGCAACATCTTATACAGAACATGCTCACATATCATCACAGAAACGGGCATACACTACTAGAAAGGAGCTCCACATTCTTCAAAGCCAGATGCTTATCTTCGATTCTTGGAGGCTCCTTGAAGCATCATGTCCGATGTGACATCCCAGCACTCATGGGCTCAACATGAAACCATTCCCCACAGAACTTGGATGGCAAAGCCGTAGATACATTCATAGTGTGTTTTCTCATGGCAATTGCACTAATCTTGAGTGATGTTGAGCATACATTAAAGTCTGACGATGACTGTAGGCCATGTTTTGATCTGCATTTGCTGTCCTTAATTAATGGTCACAGGTTTCACATCTTCCAGACACTATGAATTCCTTGTATTTGGTAGAATTCAATATAAAGATAAAAAAGGTTAATATTTATGTATGCTATATATTAATATGTAATCCACAGTCCAGTCTCCTAAAATACTTTTTAAATGTAAATTATTTTGCCAACAGGCCCCATGAGATTATGGGGCTGTTTGTGTTTCCCAGTGGTATGTAGCAGAGGGGACTGTCCTCCTTCTCTGTTCATGCTCATCCTCTATATGGCGGACGTACTGTATTCTGCATACTGTCGCCTACAGGAGTTTTCTGACAACTCAGCTGTTGTAGGATGCATCACTGATGGAGCACAGTATGAGTACAGGACTGTGATTCATGGCTTTACTCAGTAGTGTCAGTGGAACAGCTTCCAGCTCCACAAAAAGGATCAGG
The DNA here is from genome assembly GCA_032270685.1 of Microctenopoma stevenorrisi. NCBI lineage: Eukaryota > Metazoa > Chordata > Actinopteri > Anabantiformes > Anabantidae > Microctenopoma > Microctenopoma stevenorrisi. The sequence goes on from JAUMTR010000007.1 coordinate 3,087,449, forward strand.
GAAGATAACACGGGTCCTGCGCTTCTTCTCTGGTCTTGGGAGAAAAGGGGAGGATGGGGACCAAACTGCTGGCTATTGAGTCCTTTATTATGCAAGTTCCACGACCTGCACATCATTACACCACCTTCAGGGACAGGAGTGCTACCACAAGTCCAATGTCCGTGTTGCCATCAGACTCCACAATCTCCATCTGCTCCAAGCTAACTTGAATAACCACAGATTGATTTGCCTCTGTCTCAGCTATCTAATACATACTCGTCATTAATGTTAGTAGTTGGAGTACTAGATGAGGTACTAGTAGAGCAGCAGTTGTGTTTTGTGGTCTTACCTTAAATTAATACGATTTCCGAATGGCATTTATTGCGTGAAAAGCATTCCTAAATAGACCTCATGTCACGTCACGTCACGTCACGTCATGTTGTTCAGTCCTCACGTCACACTTCACTTTGATTAAGTTAATTATGACCTCTGTACGTCTGAAACGCTGAGTATGAGCCTGCTGGCAGTAGGACGGCTACATCTACTAATCACCTTCTTAGCCAGGCCTGAAACTCTTACCTGGAGGGCTGCTTCCGCACACATGACGTACAACTCCGGGGAAATACGTAAAGGTCGTCCTCCGCCTCCTGCACCTGGGATGTTCTTGATTAAACCGAAGGCTGACTGTAGAGCTTCGGAGTCTACACAGTGTTACACGAAAATACAAGGTGAGCATAGCTTACTTACTTCCGACTAAAAAAGGAACAAACCCCAAATTATCACACAACAGACCTTGTTTTTCTTTTGCCTTGGTTAGATAATGTTGAATATCCAGCTCCATTTTTTGTTAACCTTGCGAAAACGGGATTAACTACCAATTTGTGTTATGGTTGTTAGCGTAAAAATAACCTGTTTCAACTCTGTTTTAATAACTAAAAAAATCCAACGTCAACGGAAACGCTTGTTGGACTATCACCAAACGTGTTTGGAGTTCGCGTTACTAGGCAACCAATGAGCAGTTTTGAACTACGGTAAACAAATTAGACCAAAAATGTCGACACCCTGCTCTATCGCTTTTTCTTTGTACTGACGAAACACCTTTATAACAAAAAACTAAATCAGCGTCTTTAAATCAAAATCACATATGGTTTAGTGGCATAGATCTTTCTGTCACATGAGACTCAACAGTCACAACAAGAATGACCAAAGGTACACATAAAAATAGTGTACATAGACAAAATCTATGTTGAGAAGGTTCCATTCTGTGTCTTTCTTATATTCAGATGCACACATACATGGGTATAAAAGTACCTTCTTATGCTTGCAGTCCCAGTGCTTAACTTCAAGGTGCATCATTAGAAATCAGGCTGCTGCAGTGTGAAAATATAATTTCTTTGGTTAAACCACTACTGATGTGATATAGAAGTCAGGGTTCTTTTTAGGTTTAATTGATGGAATCATCTACTACCTGCATAGAAAATTCATGTGGCCATCAAACAAACAGGTTAAACAAACAAACACTTTATTGTGGGATTTGTCTAAAAATTAACACAAAGAGAGCATTCACCCTTTAAATGTGAAATATATCATTATTTTTGGAGAAATAGAATTTCTCTGTCACTTGACCCATTTTATGGTTTGTGTTGGTGCTTTAATGTGTTTAAAATTGCACTGCCATGTCATATTATGATTTTGCTAATGCATGACAGTAAATATGAGAGAGGAGACAAAGTCTCTGTAGACACAATTGAACTTAAATTCAGATATTTATAACATGTTTCTGGACTCTATGAAATCATCTCTTTGTCTCAGTGGATCACACCTGAAATGATAAACTGTCAGAATTAATTGGTGACACATTTATTTTCTTTATGTTACCTGTAAGTTCCTATTAAAATAGATTATGCACAATCTGCTTATTTTAAATCAAGGTGCAGAACAAGTTTGATATAATTAGTTTAGATTAGAGGAGGCTGCGGTTAGCTTCACAAGTATAGTAGCCAGGCAGTCTGGCCAACGCAGATGGTACTTAATGAATGTGTTTGTTCAGGCTGTCATCCAGTTTGTTAAAATAATACAGCTGCCCAACTGTGTAAGAGTCTTTACTTGTATAGAACACCGTGAAAACCGTATTAATGCATTATATCAGATTTCTATAATTTCAATTACTGATCTACTGCTGTAGATACAAGTGCAGCAGGGATAACTGGAAAACAAGCAGGGCAGTGGGGCCTGAGGTATGGGTTTGAGCTAATTCATTCAATCCATGCATTGGATAACCTCCAGCTGTTTTTCAGTATCATTTATTCCCATTCTTGAACTTTAGAGTTTTCTGAAGTCAGTCTCAAGCAGATAATTGAGTTTTGTAATTTAGCATTTTTAGACTGTGGTCTTCCAATAGCCTTCACATCCTTTTCCTCAGCTCGTTCACTTGTCCTGATCTTCGATTTCCTTCCTACTGAGTGTGTCTGTAAATTCTAGGAGTTTTGATCATTACCTTTCAACACTTGGCAGGCCACTCTCCACTGTGGCCTGCCATTTTTCCAGCTCCTTTTGCCTCTGACTCAATAAGATTTGAAGCCTATTCGAAGCCAGAATTTCCCCCGTAATGTCACAATGTCAGTGTCATCCTCTGGCCCTAATTATACAACTAAAAACTAAAACCCCAACTCGCTAAAACTTACACCTACACAGTCTGCCAAAAGCCTTGGGGTTTGGATAGATGACAAGCTGAGCCTGAATGAGC
>JAUMTR010000007.1:3102703-3114313 GCA_032270685.1 Microctenopoma stevenorrisi
TATATATTTGGCCTGGTAGCTCAATGGGTTAAGTGTCAGACTGGGATGCAAAAAGTCGCAGGTTCGTATCCCCGTCTGACTCCTAATCCATCCCTGCCAGGTGTGTCTTTGAGCCAGACACACAGCGCTAGCTACTAGTAGGTCGCTTTGGATAAAAGCGTCTGCAAAGTAAAGTAAAGTAGTTCAATCAACTCTGAGTCAAAGTTAACCTGAGTTAGGCTCATGCACAAGGATATAGAAAGCCCTGATCAATGGAACACAGATGACGAGGTTTCACCATGGCAACCAGAGGACAAAAGGCTAGAGCGTCCTACTTCTCGCCAGTAGCACTGGATGTTTTAATGACTGCATATGCAGAAAATGAACATATTTTAAAAACAAAAACTATAGTGCAGCAACAGCAAAAGAGAGAGGGCTTGTGTAGCAGAAAAGTGCAGACCAAGTCAATGCGTGAGTATTATTTAATAAAATGTTTAATAAAAAAAAAAGGTCTTTATGTTCCACTCCTTTAACATCTATATTCAATATGTTTTCTGAGTGCGCAGGTGCAACCTAACACGCGCAAAAAGGACATGGCAGCAACTAAAGATGAAATATAAAAGGCTAGTTCAAACAGGTGGGGTAAGGTTCATGAGGTATTACTTACATTTTATTTTTTACTCTGTTTAGCCTGCTCTCATTAATCTGCATTCAGTGGTTACATTCTACACGTGATAGCTGTATTAAGTTCTTAGGGAAATCCCCTAAACAAAGAAAATCTTTAGCCATTCCATCACTGCCAGTATTTAATATTGTCTGTGTGAAAGTCACACCCAACTGCCTGTTGGATATGCACCTCTCAAAATTTGAGTTTTCAAATATGACCCCCCCATTATTGCTAACTGAATGAAGGCTGAGGCCTAAAAACAGGTGGTGGGCCACCACCAACCCTGCTCACAGAGGCTGAAGAGACGGTCCTCAGTCAAAACAGTGAGCAACCTATTGCTGAGGTCGTCCCTGGAGGGAGCTCATCAGATCCAGCCACACCTCAGGACACAAGGGCCTACATAAGAGGTAAGTAGTTCAAATTAATGGCACATGCAAGATCTAAAGTCTTTCCATTCAATTTTAGGCTACAGTTCTCTGTAATTGGCTGCCGTTGCTCTCAGATATCAATCTATTCTGAGGTGACTCAGTCAGAAACGTACAATGAGACATGCACTGTATTTAAACCAAAGAAAAACATTAGATGGGGCACTGTGCTGGGATGTTTTAGTCAGAAATGATTGTGGCAGACAATGTCTAATAGCATCATTTCCACGATGGGTCATACGAGAGATGTGTGCACTGAGAATATTCCTTAAATAAATTATTGATGGTTGCAAAAACAGTAACGCTCACACAGATACTCATCGGGGAGTGATAAAACATTAACCCAGAGTATAATCATCATCTCCCAACGGAGATTTCTGTGTAAAATGTGCGCCTCCATGTCAACAGGCTCGTCAGGAAACGGACACGCCGTGTTTGCTACTGATTTCAGAATGCAGGCCTCAATTTAAGAGCAGGAGAAACTCAGAGTTGTTTGAAGCAAACCTGCTAGCGAGCAGGTTAGCAGAGTTAGCAGATCTCAGGCTTAACTAACTCAGTTTTTTCACTAAACCATCTTTCTGAAACGGGCTCTGGTGGCCCCCAGAATGCATCGTTTCAACCTTACAAAAAAGTCCAGTTGCCACAACTCAACTTCCAGATTCCTGTTAAGTGTCTGTAGACAAAGGGTAATAAATTGATTCTTTCCCTTAAAGTGCAAAGTGAAATATAAATATCACGGCCAACACTCAAACTTTGTCAGTTATGTAATTGTTGCACAGAAGTAGGTCGCTCATGAGCTTTGAAGAGTCAATTTATGATGATTTAGAGCTGAGAAAAGCAGCTTCTCTTCATCCTGAACTTTCTCTTTGGCTTTGATTAGGCCATGTTTTCAAAAGAGATTCTATTCAGTGGTGTTCATGGGGACAAAAAACACTGAGTGCAGAAATCCAATTTGAATGGACTCCCAGCAATACGGATACAGGAAAAAATGAGGTTACTCTCTCCAGCGTGGGGTAGCCAATTAGCGTCAATAATTTGCTGTGGTGTATGTATCTGGTTGGGTAAAAAATTATGTAATCCTGCAGTGGTTTAAACCAGATCTATCCTCCCCTCCCATGGGAGAGAATCTGTCTAATAACAGCTGCACCAGCTAGATGAAGCTGGGAGACATTTGACTCTGAACCATTGGTTGTCTCCTCCTATTTCCCTTTTTCCTTTCTCTTTCCTGACTTGTCCTTCTTAATCACTCATGTCTCCAGTTAGAAGTTGTCCCTCACCACTGCAGCCAGACCCGATTCGGGAATCTGGGAGTAAATAATGGTCCCTCTTCCGTATCCTCCTTGTTTGTGGCATTGCAGGAAAAACAGCTGCTGTATCCTGCGGCAGAGTTTGTACTGAGAGATTATACAGTACGCCTCCCTGGCACTTGACAGGGCTTTGTAGTCTCCCACACATTTCTTGATAATATGACAGACTAGCTAATCTGACGTGGTGTACACCTCTGTCACCTGATTGCTGGCAGCTTCATGATATTAAAAAGCATCAGCATCCCAATGTGTGAAAGACAGACGGCAAATGGGGGAGACAATGCGTATGAGCAGAGAAAAATAGAATAAATCCTCTAGACATATGGTGCATGCATGATAGATGTGCAATGCAAGGCACTAAATTTTACATAGAGGGTAGACATAAACAGACTTAAATTCCCATTACTCTGAAACCTTTTGTTTAATTCCACTTATAACGCCTCATAAACTCTTTGTACAGTATGCTGTACATTACATGTCGAGCAGGAAGGACGCGGGTATCAGAGCCACGGGTCAGCCAATGCCTTTCAACGGTGCGTCTAAATTGCACATTTAGGGGTGTGGGTAGATGTAACATTCACACCCATGGCAGATCCTCCGGCCCCCATTAAGTAGGTCGTTAGGTGTGACCAACCACCTGGATGTGTGAGTGGGGCCTGATTTTCCTGGGGATGGGGGAAGTTATGTGTGTGTGGGAATGGTTTTCGGTCTCTGTTTGTCAGCCATGTGATAGTCTAGAGACCTGTCCAGGGTGTACTCCACCTCTCGCCTAATGACAGCTGGTATAGACCCCTGAGAGGACATGCTGTTAGGATAATGGATGGATGAACAGGACATTGGCTACTGCTTTATTTGTTTCACTGGGTATTGTTTGTGCTCGTGGCTGTTCAGGCCACTGTCATGATTGATGGCTTGAGGCTGTAGACTGTGGCTATGCTTTCGTGGCTATGGTTATGGGTAGACTATGACTTAATGCGGTATTTTGTTATAGCCATGGCTAAAACAAAAGCCACAACAGTCACTGGAAAGCCAATAACAGCAACAGCAGTGCCAAATAATCACATCCACAGCTGTAATTAGTTTAGAAGTAGAGCCAGCAACACCAACCAGCATGTTCACAGCAGCTAGTGTTTCCTCCAGAAATATGGCTGAGACACAAAGGATAATGATTTGTCCTGTCCTTGATCACGCTCATAACCTCTTCACTGAGAGGAGGGAAACCTTAAGCCCAATAAGCATTTAAGCAACTCTGCAGCTGCAGCAAAATGTTTAATGCTGTGCTAAGTTGGTAGCCTGCTCTGCTTTCACAGTTGAAGACGTTAGGTGTGGAGGGCAGGCGTCTATTTCAATTTGTTAGAAGTGTATAACGCAGCATTGGTCAGAGTAAGGCCACGTACTGCTTCAACCCATCCTACAGCAGATATACTTACAGATGTTTTGCCTTCTGTACTTTCTAAACCAATGCGTATAGAAAACCAAATGTCTCTCAGGACCCTTCTGCTGACACTAAGCTATATTCAGTGTATACCAAGCAGTTACAAAGCTGCACTGTTAATTGATAGATCCATCGCAGTATAACACCGCAATGGGTCTCCAATTGCAAATAGATTATTTATATAGCAATGCCAACTTTGGGATAAATATATATATATACTTTATATTGGGCATAACTGGCATAAAGGAAACTGGGATTGGGGGGAGTCTGTAGGTCTGTTCCAATAATTCTATGCTTATCTTATGAGGAGATGTTGGAGTATCAATAAAGGCAAAATACAAGAAACTGAAATAGAAACAGACGCACAACGTCGTACAGTAAATGTCGGCACTATAGACATTCCTGAAAAGAATTAAACAAATCGAGCAGATCTGTAACATTTACGTCACGTTTTTCACGGGTCTCCGTCACCTGAGGTTTGACTGACTGTCGTTCATTAGGCCGGCTCCACCCGACCGCTAATTTTCAGGAAATGTGCCTAAAATGTGTTTCCACGGAAACCAGGTTATTGTTAGCACATCACCATGCTCACATTCTTCCACGTGAATTTCTTATTAAATGTCATGGCAACTTAAATGACCACTGAATTAAATTGATCATCTTTTTAATTGGAACTGTCACATAAAAAGAACAGGAAAGGTGGAGGATTTATCGAGTTGGCTGTGAGATAAAACTGTCACCGCGTTATTTATCTTCCAGTGGCACCCGCGACTCTTTGTTGGATTTAGCTGAGAAGGTCAACATGCATTGTTTTAATGGATGCAGAGTCAACTGAAGTCTCCACACACGGCAGTACAGCGTATAGACTGAGCATAAACTATGAACGGAGCAGTATAGTTTGCAAGAAAGTGAGGTCTACTCATTTCCATGGTCATAAATCAATATAATATCTTCATAATTGGTTGCTGGTGTTGTGTGGAATTCTCAATTACTGGTAAAATAATCTACATCCTTTTACTCTACGAGGAGCTGGTGGAGAGTGTATTGATGCTGGTTGTACATGCTCTGTAATTATTTCCACAGGCACATAGATACCCTCAACAAAGACTCCTTCCCCTGCCTTCAATAAGCACACAGGGTGTTAATTGCTTTCTGGAAATGCATCCCTTCATATCCTCGAGTGTGTCCTCATACGTGGAGACACACACACAAACACACACACCCACACCCAGCAACCTTGCATAAAACCCAGAGACTCTATTGTAAGGATTACATTGTTCACATTTGCTTTGAATATATATATATATTTGTTTTTTTCACAAACTATTTAAAGTAACTTTGAACATTTTTGGCTACTTTGAAGTACAACTTTAAGTGTAGGCTGCAAAAAACAACCACTACAGTTACACTTGTGCTGGTGTACTAGAAAGAAATTCATGCTGTAAGACTTGGGCTCATTAGCTATTTATTTTCAGTGCGTTAGTCCGTCCTCAGTGCATCACTATTCATATTTAGAAATTGTTCACAGGTGCAGATGTACCTTTAGACGTACATTTACTAAATGCTGAATAATGTTTATGCCTCCCTACATGAGTTCATTTGCCTATGAATGCTTGTCTGTACTGCTGTGAGTGTGTGTGTGTGTGTGTGTGTGTGTGTGTGTGTGTGTGTGTGTTGCTTGGCTTTCCCGCTGTCTCATGATGTGTTTGTGTTGACAGCATGGAGACAGAGATAGTATGATGGATTCTCCCTCATGGTGACACTTTATGCAAAACTGTGTCCTAATTACAGCCCATAAAAAATGCAGAGCAGAAAGTCCCCCAATGCAGCAGCCTGTGAGACGGCGTGTAAATAATTCTAGTTTAGCTGCAACAATCATCCATCCTCATCCATCACCTGTCAATCAGTGCCAACACTCTCAAGCATGACACCCAGATTCCTGCATCTCTCACATATCAGTAGTGTTGCATGATCTAATTTCTTCAGATCACATGACACCTGAGTCCTTTTTTATTTGGTTAGGTTGGTCTCAGAGCCCGTCCCAGCATGCTTTTCACTTGACACCTTGGATGTTACCTGTGCATCACAGCTAACACAACAGACACAAACTGATGTTTGCATTAAAGACTATTGGTCTACGCTGTACATGATCTGACAACACAAGAACAGAACAGTTAGAAACCAGTGACCAGGAAAGACGTTTTATTACCAGAACATTTTAAAATGTCATTTGCTCATAAAGACCATGAAGTGACTGAGCTCATGGTAACTGGACTTCTTTCTTGTCTGGATGAGTAGCTGCCAGTACTCAAGTTTCACACACTCGTAGTCTACGAGTTCGAACATACACACAGTATGTTGGCTTTTGCTTTCAAAAGCTTTACTGTTGTGAGAAAGCAACATTTGGAAATATGTGTTTCATGGACCTAATTTTATTATTTTTTTAAATTTCACTTAGAGAACAAAATTGTTACATTTATTATTTCATGTTAATAATAAATCTGTATTATTTAGAAATACCAGAATTAGCTTTTGTTTGTCTGAATATAATGATAAAAAAAAGACATTTTACTTGAGTAATATTATTGGGAAATAACTCTTACTTGAGTACGCTTTTTGCTACACTACCCACCTCTGCAAGTTATTATGTTTTTCTACTGCGAAGTAAGAGTCTTGAGCTGCACATATAATGCTGAGAAAACCCGCTGGAGTGAAGGGTGTCATGTCGTTATGGAACTACAACAAAACCTTTTTTGGGACACATATAATGTTGATAATCACATGATGATCATAAAAATACTAAGATGATGATGTCCAAAGGTACATGACAGTGTACCTAAAAGAATTAGTTTCATTGTCCTTAATTCACCTTCCCTAATGAACCAACTTGAAATTCACTCCAGCGCACACCGACACTCTAGGTGCAAGGGTGACAGTAAACACAGGTGACAGTTCAGTGCAAGACGTGGCGAAATCCTTATTCAGGAGGCAAAGTCTTATCTAAGATAAGGAAGGACTAAGTGGAAAAGACTTCAGCACAGGTGTGATACCTGCAGGCCAGCCCCTGGATGGCCTTCGCCTGAATAATTAATTCAGTTGTTGTTGGTTAAAAGCCAATAGCTCATAATAATCTAACTTTTCCGACTTGCTGTACGTTGTCGTATGTCATTTATAAGTTTGCTGTTTGTGCTTGATTTTTCCTATATTTTTCTATTATACCGCACTGTAACATGTACAGACACACATTGGGTCACTGCCAACACAAAGCTTCTCATTATCGTGACCTGGTCTCACCCTTTTCCTATTCCAGCATTTCCCGAACATTCGACCGAAGTCTAGCCAGTGTGTGATACACTTCCCGTCTGTGTGCGTCTGACCCTTCTGCTAACTGCTCAGTGCCCACTCACTGTTTACTGCAGCAGCCTCACAGAAAACTGAAGTACGAGTAACAAACCGTGTGCCAGATATCCATTAGAAAGTTTGGACTTTCCCAGGAAATTATTAATGCACCAAACTTTTCTGTTCCAACTAGCAGTGATAGAAATACACATATTTACAGAAGCTCTTTGAATATTTGGAATCAATTCAGCTGCAACTTTCAGGCGCTAAGAATAGGGTTATTTACATGTTTACCAAACTTGAGTTGAAATATTTATGTTTGTGTGAGGGAGACTTTTTATTTTATTATTTTTGTATTGTTGTTGGCAGCTTATTTTTTACTTGCAGGCACCTGAGCTTTAGACCTTCAGCTGAATAGCCCAGGGTACTGTACGTGGTTTATTTGCAACCCCTTTTAAATAATTTCTACAGGTGTGAGCCTGTGGTCCTGCCATCTTTGTTTCTTGCTCTTTATTTCCCTCTTAAATCTTTTGGCAAACCGGGGAAAATCGATAGATTGGGTGCAGGTAGATATCCATAGCAATGAGGTGCTGAGCTCTAACAGCTTCACTTATTAAAATACTGAACGCACTCAAATGCAAATGCAAACGTCCCAACTGGAGTTGAGATACAGCAAAACAAACATCATGTGGAAGTGATAATCTTGCAAAGTGATATGCTGGTGGTTTCTGTTGATGGTGTTTGGAGGATTTACGTACGCGCTCCACTCAGTTTAAAGTCAAAGCTGGGTTATGTTGATTTAAAGCATCTTCATATCCTATTCATCAGCCCCGGCAGACATCAATATTTAGAATGTTACCATGGTAACAAAACGTACTCTAAGGAGGCCTGAAGTAAACTGTACGTGTGCTTCTTCAATTTATTGTTCTTTATATTGTTCGAGTAAACTGTCAAAAAATGGGAAAAGTTTTAGGCTGAACAAAATGATATAAGCTCACCAAACAAGAACTAAATATTTATCTTATTCTGGTGACCCTTTCTAGCTTTAACAAACCAATTAGATAAAATATTGAACATAAACTGTCAAAGCTCAGTGTGATTAGCAGCTTCACTCATACACAGACCGTGTGATGCCTTTCGACATACAGAAATCTCTCCTACGAGCTGTAAGAATGCAAATAGTCATTTTTTATTAAGCGCTGAAGAAACGCACTGCTCCACTCTGAGTTTCAGAGAAGGAAGTAAATACATACATATTAATATGAATGTTGGCATATTAAGGGAAGTTGTTCTTCGCTACACACTTTGTGCATTAAAATAGTCCTTCAACAATTTAGCACAGCGCAGTGTTAACACCATTGTATTCCCAATGCAAAGTTGTGCCCACATTGTTAATTAAGAATCATATATCAGTGACGAGTTTACAAATGTTACGTTATTGTGCACAGAGGAAAAGACAACACGAGAGGAAGTGTGAAATGAAGACATAATAGAAACGAGAGTGAAGTTCCTGCCTTGATGAACACGACAGAAAACAAACTAATGGTAACGTTGTGCAGAGAAAATCAGGTTGTGTTGAGATTCTTTTTCAAAATATGGTTAAAACAGGGTCATACAAGCATGGGTGTATGTGAAGATGCTAATTTACAACAACAATTTAAAATATATACTTGTGCTATGATTAATAATAAAAAAACTCCAAATGAGGACATGAAAATATCTAAAAACACATGTAAACAAACTTTCATGTGTGAGTTCCTGTATGTAGACGAAGCGATGAGGCAATTGGACTAGCTTAGCATGAAACTGGAAAAGGCTTTTTCTCTGTTGGAAATCTCTGCACAGACTTACAAAGCCGTGTTTGGTGGTAATCAGGTTTTTTTTTGGCATTCCAAAGTGTACGCCTCATCCGAGACAACTCTGTCGATGCTGGTTTAATATGAACAAGCACAGCAGAGTCTCCAAGTGATATGATGTGAAGAAAGTACTTACTTTACTGTAAGCTTGAAAAGCTGAGCATGACAAAATGAAACATGAGAAAACCGCAGCCTGCGCTGGAGATCAGAGCACGCTTAGCACCAGAGAGGAAGACTCCAGAACAGGCTGTGATTCTCATGCATTAAGTAGAAATACACTTGCTCTTATATGTCCACAGGGGCATAATCTCCAACCTGGAGGAAGTCGGTCCGATAAAGACTTCTTTCCCCTGGCCACTGGTTCTATAACTGTGCAGCTTGGAGTGAAGGAAAACAGAGTCCTTTAGGTCAGGTGGCCTTCAGAGGACCTGCATGACCCACAGAAACACATGTTAGTACATTACTTGTTTACCTCAATCTTCGCTTAGTTTTTTTTATATAGCAATCTTGGTTTCAAGGTAATATTCGGCCGATCAAACGAAGAAGCTGACAAACTGACAGGTGGTGTAACCTCAAGGCCAATGTGGCAGGACTTTAAATATAAAGGATGTAACTTCTGAAAGAGGCGGATGTGTCTGTTAATGGAAATGAAACCTTAGATTTGATGTTTGTCAGTCTGAATATCACCAGATTCTCTTTCTGTCCAAACTTTTCTGGGGTGTGTGTGTCACACATTTGGGAGCTAAACAAAGGCAAATGAAAAAAGATGAAAGATAGTGAGTGCGGCTCAATGAGTGAGGGATCAAAAGGGGAAATGTTTACACAGAGTAGTGAGGGATGTCACTGGGAGGAAAACAGGAAAAGGTGTTGTGGGAACCAATTATACAGGATCTGTTTCTACCTGTTCCACCAGAACCTCGATGCTATGGCTTGTGATTCAACAATAACATCTCTTTCTTATGTCCCTGTTTGAACTTTCCTTAAAAATCAGTCAACACATTTTTAATGACCCTCTTCTGGCTATGCAAACCACATGGCATGCACCGAGTGCCATTACTGTAGCGGAAACTGCAACTTTTCTTTCTCCATAATTACTTGTGTAGCTCATGACACGCGATTGCAACATGCATGTTTTGACTTCTTCATAATTACATTTTCTGACACAACATTCTCACTTTTATGTGAAGCAATAGTTTTGGGAAACACTGTACACTAGAGTAATTTAATATATATTTATATATATATACACCAGGCCAAAAAAGAAGAGGATGCGAACCTCAGGTGGAATGACAAGACCGACTCACTCCCTCTGACATCTGTTCCTGTGAAAGCAAAGCAAGGACGCCACTAACAGTTTACCCCAGATACCACAGTCCCCTCTGGCTACAGCATCTGTCTAATGAGGGTGCACACTAGCTCCTGTGAAGCCAGACATAAACGCTGCCTTGATCTCATGAGGGATTTAGGTCTTCATAAAAGTAACGTAATGAAGATTTTAAAAATGGTTTCACATAGGTGAGATTTAGATGCATCTTTTTCTGTTTATTTTTATGATTCTCTTATTATGAAAATGAATAATGAAATGAACACTGGGCAAATGCATAAAGGCTTTGCATTCACAGTGCGCCTCTAACCTTGTCTATCTAGTTGATTGGACTTAGAGAACACAACACACATAAATCATGCTTAAAACATGCACATGGCCACATAACTCTGGGTGAAATGGATGTGCGAAAGCTCCCGCAGCAGCAGCAGCAGCAGCAGCAGCAGCAGCAAATGAATGAAGGCTCAGGTGGATGTGGTGAAATACTCCAGCAGGATTCAACTATGACAGGAAGAGATATGACTGGGAGATTCATCACACTTGAGCTTGTCGTTAAAAGCTGAAGGCTGGGTAGCCTTTAAACCCCCAGCTCTCACGCGGGCAAAGAATTAAAAGGGGAGGTTCCTCCGTTGGAACTTTAAGGATATTCACAAAATATATAGAAATAACCTGCAACATAATGAAACACATTGTTCAGGCTCAAAGTAAATAATGATTTCTCACTGATATCATTTTTTCCTTCTTCCATGTCCTCCTCAGCCATGAGGTGAGAGGTGACGTGGCTGTCCTACTGTGTGTGCGTCCCCTGTCTCCTTGAGTGAGCGCAGACAGAGGCTAAGACTGGATCGGAGTGACCAGCCTCCTCACCCCTTGGAGCGTTTTGGATGGAAGTATATGCGTACACCCACGCAAAGGCAACGACGTGAGGCCTGAGGTAAGGTTGTACAGCTCCATCTCATCATAGACATCTTGGCACCTTGTCAGCACTCCAACCTCACAGCCCCAAAGCTTCCCTCTCAGAATTTCTAGATGAGGTCATTTCTCTGTGACTTTGTGATTAGAAAATATAAATGAGTTAACTGCTGCGAGCATCAACTCTGATCTGATGGGATCTTTGTCAAACTGAGATTGTTTGATCTATTTTAGATTACAATTACACTAAGATCTCTTTGATTGAAAAGACGCGCGTCGCTGTTGAGGGTTTAACACCATCCAGCCTGCACTGCTGGGAGAGAAGTTAAAGAACATGATGGTGGATCCTCCCATGATTTCCTGGAT